>JAREIK010003105.1:307311-337300 GCA_029783825.1 Sapria himalayana
TCAATATAAACAATATTATTGATAAATATTCTAAAAATGATCAAAAATTAAATTAATAATCTATTATTAATAAGATAGATATCAATTAAAATATAATAAAAAAAACCTAATATTGAGATTTATTCTTTATTATTATGGGATTTAGTCTAATTTAAATTAGATATGTCTCACTAATAATTTATAAATAAATAAATAATTAAAATGAATATTTAAAATTATAATGAAAAAAATGAGATTTATTATTTATTATTTAGGGATACTATTTTAATTTAAATTAGATCTATCTCACTAATAATTTATTTTGTAATTAATATTTCTATAAAAATAAACTGATAAATAATTAAAATAAAAATTTAAATTATACTGAATAAAAATTAAAATGAGATATATGAATTATTATTAATGTATTCAGTTAACTATTTTAAGTATTAGAGTTTTTTGTTTATGACTTTAGCGATTTATGTTTTTAGGCATTTAGTGGTTTATAGGCTTTATTTAAATAAATAACAACAAAATTATTTTTGATATTTTTTAACATTTTCAGAGGTTATAACCTCTAAAATATAATAATTTTAAAATTTTATAAAAATGTCAATACAATATTTAGTAATAATAATCATTATAATTATATATAATATAAACTAAATATAAACAATTTGTTTCATATATATGATATCAATTATCAAAAAATAAATTAATATGCTATTATTAATTTGATAGATATAAATTAAAATATAATTGCAAAAAATATTCAAAATCCAAGTAAAATTTATTAATAAATAATAATTTTTTTAGTTTTTGCTTCTTTTATAAGATTATATTTTTTTGATGAAAAAAAATTATTTAAATTATATTTGTATTCCTCATAATTTATTTTGTACTTAATATTTTAATAAATTATTTAAATTATATTTAAGGTTTACTAGTTTAAAGGATAAAGTATTTAGGGGCTTTTGTGTTTAGAGTTTATAGGTTTAAGTGTTTAGGCATTTAGTGGTTTATAAGTTTTATTTAAATAATGATATAACAAAAAATTTATTTTTATTATTTTTTTAATTTTTGAAGGTTATAACCTTTGAAAATATAATAATTTTTAAATTTTTTTAAATGTAAATATATTATTTAGTTATGATAATCTTAATAATTATAAGTCATTTAAATTAAATATAAATAATTACATGCTAGATATTATAATAATTATCAAAAAAAATTTAATAAACTATTATTAATAAGATAGATATTATTTAAAATATAAATGCAAAATCTAAATTTATTCAAAATCAAAATAAAATTATATTACTAAATGATAATTTTTTGTTTTTAAATTTGTACTTATTTTTATAATATTATATTTATTTTTTGATTAAAAATAATTATTAAAATTATATTTGTCTCACTCTTTATTTATTTTGCAATTAATATTTCTATAAAAATTAAACTAATAAATAATTAAAATGAATATTTAAAAAAAAATAAATACAAATTAAAATGAGATTTATGATTTATTATATGTGGTATACTAGTTTAATGATTTTTAATTTAGGGGTTTTGTCGATTGGGAGTTTAGCAATTTATATTTTTAGGCATTTAGTGGTTTATAGTTTTTATTTATATAATAAAATAAAAATAATTTTTTTATTTTATCTGATTTTCAAAGCTTATAACCTTTAAAAATAAAATAATTTTTAAAATTTTTTGAAATGTGAATACCATGTATAATTATATTAATATTACTAATTATATATCGTATAAATTCAATTTAAACAATTTTAAATAGATAGTATAATAATGATCAAAAATTAAATTAATAAATATTATTAATAATAAAATATTAATTAAATATATTTACAAAACACAAATTGATTCAAAATCAAATCAAAATATATTATTAAATAATAATATTTAATTTTCAAATATTTCCTTCTTTTATAAGCTTTATATTTTTTATTGATTAAAAATAAATTATTTAAAAAATATTTGTTTCACTCAAAATTTATTTGTAATTAAAATGAATAATTTAAAATGAATATTTAAAAATTATAAAGAAATAGAAATTAAAATGAGATTTATTTATTATTAAGTAGTATATAGCTATTAAAAGGTTTATCTATTTAGGGGTTTTGGGGTCTATGAGCTTACTGATTCAAGTAAGTAAGCATTTAATGATATATAGGTTTTATATTAAAAATGAAATAACAAAAAATTTATTTTTTATTATTTTTCTCATTTTTTAAGGTTATAACCTTTGAAAATATAATAATTTTTAAATTTCTTTTCAAAAGTGAATACAATATATATTTATAATAATCATAATAATTATATATCATATAAATCAAAATAAACAATTTTTTTGATAGATATTCTAATAATTATCAAAAAATAAATTAAAATCTATTATGAATAAGATTGATATTACTTAAAATATAATATAAAACCTAAAATGATTTAAAAGCAAAACAAAATATATCACTAAATTATAATTATTTGTTTTAAATTTTTATGATTTTTATAAGCTTATCTATTTTTTGATGAAAATTATTTTTATAAATTATATTTTAACTCATAATTTATTTTATAATTAATATATATATAAAAATAAAAAACTTAACAATCAAAATTAACTTTTTAAATTATAATGAAAACAAATAAAAATGAGATTTATTAATTATTATTTAGGGTATTCCGGTTTAAAGTATTATCTATATAGGGGTAGCAGAATTTTGTAGTTTAGTGGTTTAAGTTTTTAGGCATTTAGTATTTTATAGGTTTTATTTAACAATAAAATAACAAAATTTTTTTTTTTGATATTTTCTCATTTTCATAGCTTAGAACCTCTAAAAATATAATAAAATTAAGATTTTCTGAAATGTGAATACAATATTTCATTATAATAATATTAATAATTATATATCATATAAATTCATATAACAATTTTATTGATAAATATCATATAATGATCAAAAATTAAATTAATAAACAATTAATAATAAGATAGATATTAATTAGAAAATATTTAGAAAACCTAAATTGATTTCAAAATTAAAGTAAAATATATTACTGAATAATAATTTTTAATTTTTAAATTTTACTTCTTTATAAGCGTATATATTTTTTTTGATTAAAAATAAATTATTAAAATTATATTTGTCACACTAATAATTTATTTTGCAAAAAATATTTTTATAAAAATAAACTAATAAATAATTAAAATGAATATATAAAATTATAATAAATATAAATAAAAATTATATTTATTAATTATTATGTATTTTATAGCGGTTTAATGGTTTATGTATTTAGGTATTATGGTGTTTAGGAGTTTACTGATTTAATTGTGTATGCATTTAGAGGTTTATAGGTTTTATTTTAAAAATAAATAAAAAAAATTATTTTTATTAATTTTTGTAATTTTCAAAGGTTATAACCTTTGAAAATATAATAATTTTAATTTTTTTTTCAAAATGAATTCAATATTTAGTTATAATAATCATTATATTTATATTTCATATAAATTCAATATAACTAATTTTATTGATAAATATTCTAATAATTATCAAAAAATAAAAAATATCTATTATAAATAAGATATATATCAATTAAAATATAATTACAAAACATTAAAATGATTCAGAAGCAAAGCAAATTATACTACGATATAATAATTTTTTGTTTTTAATTTTTTTTTAATAAGTTTATTTTTATTTTTTTGATGAAAATAATTTATATAAATTATATTTGTCTGACTCATAATTTATTTTTTAATTAATATTTATATAAAAATAAACAAATAAATAATTAAAATGAATATTTAAAATTATAATGAAAAAAATAAAAATGAGATTTATTGTTTATTATTTAGGATATATCTAATTAAAAAAATTATCTATTTAGGGTTTTTGAGATTTAGAAGTTATCATTCAAGTATTTAGGCATTTAGTGGTTTATAGGTTTATTTATATAATGAAATAACAAATAACTTATTTTTGATATTTTTTCAAATTTTCAAAGGTTATAACCTTTGAAAATATAATAATCTTAAAATTTTTTAAAAATGTGAATACAATATTTAGTAATAATTATTATTATTACAATATATAATATAAATAAAATATAAACAATTTTATTGATAAATATTATATCAATTATCAAAAAATAAATTAATAAACTATTATTAATATGATAGATATAAATTAAAATTTAATTACCAAAACTAAAATGATTAAAAATCAAAGAAAATTTATTACTAAATAATAATTTGTGTTTTTTAGTTTTTGCCTCATTTGATAAGATTATATATTTTTTGATAAAAAATAAATTATTTAAATTATATTTGTATCACTCATAATTTATTATGTAATTAATATTTCAATAAATTATTTAAATTATATTTATGGTTTATGAATTTAAAGGTTTAAGTATTTTGGGGCTTCATGGGTTAAAAGTTTAGAGATTTATATGTTTAAATATTTAATGGTTTATAAGTTTTATTTAAACAATGATATAAAGAAAATTTTATTTTTTGTTATTTTTTATCATTTTTTAAGGTTATAACCTTTAAAAATATAACAATTTTTAATTTTTTTTAATGTGAATACTATATTTACTTTTGATAAAATTAATAATTATATAACATATAAAATTCAATATAAACAATTATATTGATAGATATTATATTAATGATCAAAAAATATATTAATAAACTATTATAAATAAGATAGATATTATTTAAAATATTTATTGCAAAACCTAAATTTATTCAAAATCAAAGTAAAATACATTACTAAATAATAATGTTTTTGATGTTCTGCTTCTTTTTATAAGTTTATATTTATTGTTCTTAAAAATATATTATTTAAATTATATTTGTCTTCCTCATAATATATTTTGTAATTTATAATTCTAAAAAAATAAACTAAAAAAGAATTAAAATGAATATTTAAAATTATAATGAATACAAATAAAATTGAGATTTATTATTTATAATTCAGGATATACAGTTTTAATGGTTTAAGTATTTAGGTGTTTTGGGGTTTAGTGATTTATTATTTTTATTTAAAGAATGAAAAAACAAAAAAAATTAATTTTGTGTTTTTTTTTTAAATTTTTGAAGGTTTTAACCTATGAAAAGATAATAATTTATAATTTTTTTTAAATGTGAATATAAATATATAGTTATAATAATCTTAATAATTATATACAATGTAAACTCAATATAAATAATTTTATTAATAGATATTATAATAATGATCATTAAATAATTAATAAACTATTATTAAAAGAATGATATAAATTAAAATATAAATGCAAAATCTAAAATGATACAAAATCAAAATAAAATATTTTACTAAATAATAAATTTTTGTTTTTAAAATTGTGCCTATTTATATATATATTTTTTGATGAAATTTAAATTATTTAAATTATATCTGTCTCACAGATAATTTATTTTGTTATTAATATTTTGATAAAAATAAATTGATAAATAATTAAAATAAAAATTTAAAATTATACTGAATAAAAATTAAAATGAGAGTTATGATTTATTATTAATGTATACCAGTTTAATGGTTTTGAGATTTAAAATTTTATGAAATGTGAATACAATATTTAGTTATAATATTATTAATAATCATACATCATATATATTAAATATAAACAATTTTATTGATAGTTATTATAATAATGATCAAAAATTAAATTAATAAACTATTAATAATAAGATCGATATTAATTAAAAAATATTTACCAACCCAAATTGATTCAAAATTAAAGTGAAATATATTACTGAATAATAATTTTTAATTTTTAAATTTTACTTCTTTTATAAGCGTATATATATTTTTTGATTAAAAATAATTTATTTAAATTTTATTATCTTAATCATAATTTATTTTGTAATAAATATTTCTATATAAATAAACTAATAAATAATTAAATGAATATTTAAATTTATAATAAATAGAAATAAAAATTATATTTATTAATTATTTTGTATTATATAGTGGTTTAATGGTTTATGTATTTAGGTATTAGGGGGTTTAGGAGTATACTGATTTAATTGTGTATGCAGTTAGTGATTTATAGGTTTTATTTAAAAAATAAAATAACAAATTTATTTATATTATTTTTTGATATTTTCAAAGGTTATAACCTTTGAAAATATAATAATTTTTAAATTTTTTTCAAAAGCGAGTTCAATATTTAGTTATAATAATCATTGTATTTATATATCATATAAATTCAATATAAACAATTTTAGTGATTAATATTCTAATAATGATCAATAAATAAATTAATAATCTATTATTAATAAGATAGATATCAATTAAAATATAATTACAAAACATAACATGATTCATAAGTAAACCAAAATATGTAACTATATAATAATTTTTGTTTCGTAATTTTTTTTATTTTAAAAAGTTTATCTATAATTTTTTGATTAATAATAATTTACATAAATTATATTTGTCTGACTCATAATTTATTTTTTAATTAGTATTTATTTAAAAATAAACAAATAAATAATTAAAATGAACATTTAAAATTATAATGAAAAAAAATGAGATTTATTATTTATTATTTAGGGTATACCGGTTTAATTTAAATTAGATCTGTCTCCCTAATAATATATTTTGTAATTAATATTTCTATAAAAATAAACTAATAAATAATTAAAATAAAAATTAAAAATATAATATATTTTTAAAATAATTTATTTTGTTCCACTCTCTAGAATGATTGCTAAAGCTCTAACCAAAATAATAGGAGCTTTTACTTTATCTCTATTATGTCTCATCATATTTGATGTTGAATCACTGGGCAATCAAAGGTAATTTGAATCATGTACGCTAACAGACTAAACCAAAGTTGTACCCATATGTGTTGAAATAACTAGTTGTTGAGGATGCTATTTATATTAATTATTGTAATTTCTTATAAAATATCTCTCATGCACACAATCAAAGCAATTTTTTTAAAACATAGTTCACCTCTAAAAAAATAACCACCTTGTAGCCTATTGAAACAAACTAGCCCCGGGGCGGTTTGAGCAGGGCAAGAAGTATGGCTCTCTTTCAATCAAGAATCAAAAAAATTATTTTATTGGCATGTCTAACCCTTTTTTTATATCCTCATGGATATGAAAAGTATCATTTCTTTCTTTTTATATTAAATGAGTTATGTATACAAGCTCATAATACCCAAAAAGATGTAAATGAATCATATTCAAATGTATAAAAGGTTTTAATCATTGCTCAAAATATTAGTCTTGCATATTGACACTTAGGTCACAAATCAAAGGAAAAAGCCATAGTGATATTTCCAATCCCAAGAATTTTAGCTATAGAAAGTTATAAAGAGTAGTACTCGAGCTTTAATTATTTCTAGGGTCATGTCTTTTTCTCTTGACTTTGAAATACAGTGATTAAAACCTAGTGCATATTGTCCAAAGTTACAATCATTCCTAGCACAATGACTTTGAAATATAAAGATAAATTGCACAAGCTATGGTCATATCCAATACAGTGACCCAGTATTATAGTGATTATATATGTATTCATGATCATTCTTAGAGCCATAATAATATGTTCAATAGAGGGACACAAGTTATGGCATATTCTCATCGATATGATTTTGTGTTCTAGAGACAAAATATACAATCATGACCATTGCTAATGATACAATAATCTAAAGCAAGAAAGAGACTGAATCCATAACTCACCCCTTGAGTCATAACTTTGTGTTACATATACAAAAATATAAATCTGTGACATTCCTAAAAGTTGTGAATTTCAATTTAAATTTAACACTTAGTCATTTGATTATAAAAGTGCAAAACATGAGATTTAGGATTTAGGGTTTATGGATTAGGGTTATAGTTTATGGTATAAGGTTTAGGATTTAAAGTTTAGGGTTTATAGTTTTTTTTGTTTTTTTTTGGAAAATATACACTTTATTTATCATTTAGGCACACAACTTACAAGAGACTAAAAAGCTGACTAATTTATGCCAGCCCACCAAATCCTATGCACCTTAATGATTCTATGCATAAAATACATAAAAAAACATAATGTCTAATAATTCAAAGCGTACGAATACAACAAAAATCCCATGGTATTCCCGGACTTAAGAGTTGGCATTGAGTCATTATCAGCACTACATTCTTTCCATTCGGATTTTTCAAAGCCTTTTGAAGGAACCTGAATGGTGCACCAACATAAAACTATGCAAATATAAGATTGTGCATGTGTGTGACATGAAACATCAAGCGTTTGCCTATGTCATTGATATGCAATAGAATACATGTAAAACTGAATACCCATAAATCCACGAGTCCATATCTACCTCACTTTGTCAATTCATTCTCACCTATGAATTCCACATTATTTTGCTCCAATCATCCTCAAAAGAGTATCTCTTGGGTTAGAATGCTTCCTCCTCAAGCTCCAAGAAGTGGCTGTATGTTGCATCGACAAAATATCAAAAAATATGCATGCATCAGTTTGCATGTGTGATGAGGTCCATCTCATAGTCGAATTAGCTATGCGTACAACCAAGCTAGAATACAAGTAAAATTATAAAATACTATAAAGATGGGTCTTCTGCTGCCGGGAGTGTAGCATCGCCTAATGTGTATTTATAAAATGCATTAGTGGGCCCCACTTAAAGATACTCATGAGTCCAGTTGCCCTCATTGCATGCTATATAGAGAACAGACAAGATTATGTGTGTGAGTATGTCATGATCCATCTCTACAAGTACATGGTGCATACAAAGTCCAAAATACAAATAAGACTACAAACATTAACTACAAGTTTGTATCTTTCGCTCTAGTGTGGTTGGTCTAGACTCCATTTCTTACTGGCCCTGCTTGGTAATGCTTCGGATTTTGGCAGCTCTCCAATTAATCATGGATTACCCGCTACTCCTGTTGGGCGACAGTTGGGTGGCCCTCTATTCTGCCTGATAGGTTTGGTGGGACCCACTCCTAGCTAATCATTGGTTTACTCCCGACCACTTTGCTCGGTCTCGTCAGTTATCTAAATGTTATCATCTCGGCTTGCTAGTAGGGTCCTCTACAAGCTGGTGCCCCATACTTCTGGCTGCTTCCAGGACTTGCTGGCCACTCTAAATGCTACACCAAAATGGACAAGAATATGTGCACGTGTGTACTATGGTCAGTCGCTATGTGTATGTGGTGCAGCAATATCAGGGTTTGGGAGTTTAGTAATTTAAGTATTTAGGTATTTTGTGGTTTATAGGTTTTATTTAAATAATTAAATAACAAAAAAAATTATTTTTATGATTTTTTCTCATTTTCAAGGTTATAACCATTCAAAATATTATAATTTTTTATTTTTTTTCAAATGTTAATACAATATTTAATTATAATAATCATAAAAATTAAATATCATGTAAATTCAATATAAATAATTTTATTGATCGATATTATAATACTGATCGTAAAGTAGATTAATAAACTATTATTAATAAGATAGATATTAATAAAAATATATTTGCAAAACCTAAAATGATTAAAAATCAAACTAAAATATATTACTAAATAATAATTTTTTATTTTTAAATTTTTTATTGTTTTTAAAAGATTATAAATTTTTTTGATGAAGATAAATTATTTATATTATATTTGTCTCATTCATAATTTTATTTTACAATTAATATTTTTATAAAAATAAACTAATAAATAATTAAAATGAATATTAAAATTATAATGAATACGAATAAAAATGAGATATATGATTAATTATTTAGGATATACTGATTTAATGGTTAAAGTATTTAAGAGTTTAGAGCTTTAATGATTTAAGTGTTTAGGCATTTAGTAGTTTATATGTTTTATTTAAATAATGAAATAACAAAAAAATTATTTTTTAAATTTTTTATCAATTTTGAAGGTTATAACCTTTATAAATATAATAATTTTTAAATTTTTTTTTAAATGTGAATACAATATATAGTTATAATAAACTTAATAATTATATATCATGTAAATTAAAAATAAACAATTTTATTGATAGATATTAATAAACTAAATATAAATATAAATATAATAATGATCAAAAAATAAATTAATAAACTATTATTTATTGATAGATATTTATATATTATTTATAAATAGTTAAACCTTTAAAGATGGTTTAACTGTTTAAGTATTTAATGGTTTTGGGATTTTGGGGTTTAAGAGTTTAATGATTTAAGCATTTAGGCATATATTAGTTTATAGGTTTTATAAAAACAATAAAATAACTATAAATTTATTTTTGTGATTTTATCTAATTTTCAAAGATGATAACCTTTAAAAATATAATAATTTTTAAATTATTTTCAAATGTAAATATAATATTTAGTAATAATAATCTTTATAATTATATATCATGTAAATTCAATATAAATAATTTTATTGATAAATATTCTAATACTGATCAAAAAATAAATTAATATTCTATTATTAATAAGATAGATTTCAATTAAAATATAATTACAAAACCTAAAATGATTCAGAAGCAAAGCAAAATTTATTACTATATAATAATTTTTTGTTTTGAAAATTTTTTATCTTTTAAAAAGTTTATCTATAATTTTTTGATGAAAAATAATTTATATAAATTATTTTTGTCTAGCTCAATTTATTTTGTAATTAATATTTGTATATAAATAAACAAATAAATAATTAAAATGAATATTTAAAATTATAATGAAAAAAAATAAGATTTATTATTTATTATTTAGGGATACTATTTTAATTTAAATTAGATGTGTCTCACTAATAATTTATTTTGTAATTAATATTTCAATAAAAATAAACTAATAAATAATTAAAATAAAAATTTAAAATTATACTGAATAAAAATTAAAATAAGATTTATGAATTATTATTAATGTTTACTAGTTTAAAGGTTTAAGTATTTAAAGGTTTTATCATTTAGGAGTTTAGCAATTTATGTTTTTAGGCATTTAGTGGTTTATAGGTTTTATTTAAACAATGAAATAACAATAAAAAAAATTTTGATATTTTTTCAAATTTTCAAAGGTTATAACCATTGAAAATATAATAATTTTAATTTTTTTTTAAAAATGTGAATACAATATTTAGTAATAATAATCATATTAATTATATATAATATAAACTAAATTTAAACACTTTTATTGATAGATATTATATCAATTATCAAAAAATAAATTAATATACTATTATTAATATGATAGATATAAATTAAAATATAATTAAAAAACCTAAAATGATTCAAAAACAATTTAAAATTTATTTCTAAATAATAATTTTTGTTTTTTAGTTCTTTCTTCTTTTTATAAGCTTATATATTTTTTTGATGAAAAATAATTTATTTAAATTATATCTGTATCACTCATAATTTATTTTGTAATTAATATTTCAATATATTATTTAAATTATATTTAAGCTTTAAGAGTTTAAAGGTATAAGTATTTACTGGCTTCGGGGTTAAAGAGTTTAGAGATTTATGTGTTTAAGTATTTAATGGTATATAAGTTTTATTTAAACAATGATATAACAAAAAAATTATTTTTTTTTATTTTTTCTCAATTTTGAAGGTTATAACATTTTAAAATATAACAATTTTTAAATTTATTAAAATGTGAATGCTTTATTTACTTATGATAATAATAATAATTATATATCATTAAAATTCAATTTAAACAATTATATTGATAGATATTATATTAATGATAAAAAAATTAATTAATAAACTATTATAAATAAGATAGATATTATTCACAATATATTTGCAAAACCTAAATTTATTCAAAATCAATGTAAAATAAATTACTAAATTATAATGTTTTTTATGGTTTCCTTCTTTTTATAAGTTTATATTTTTTGTTCTTAAAAGTATATTATTTAAATTATATTTGTCTTCCTCATAATATATTTTGTAATTTATAATTCTATAAAAATAAACTAAAAAATAATTAAAATGAATATTTAAAATTATAATTTATACAAATAAAATAGAGATTTTTTATTTTTGATTCAGGATATACTAGTTAAATATTTTAAGAATTTAGGTGTTTAGGGGTTTAGTGATTTAAGCGTTTCAGCCTTTAGTGATTTATAGTTTTTATTTAATGAATGAAAAAATAAAAAATTTAATTTTTTGATTTTTTTTAATTTTTGAAGGTTATAAACTTTGAAATTATAATAATTTTTAATTTTTTTTAAATGTGAATATAATATTTAGTTATAATAATCTTAATAATTATATATAATGTAAACTCAATATAAATAATTTTATTGAAAGATATTATAATAATGATCAATAAAAAATTAACAAACTATTATTAATAAGAATGATATAAATTAAAATATAATTGCAAAATCTAAAATTATTCAAAATAAAAATAAAATATATTACTAAATAATAAATTTTTGTTTTTAAATTTTGCCTCTTTTTATTAGGTATATAATTTTTTTGATGAAAAATAAATTAATTAAATTAGATCTGTCTCACTAATAATTTATTTTGTTATTAATATTTCTATAACAATAAACTGATAAATAATTAAAATAAAAATTTTAAATTATACTTATTAAAAATTAAATTGAGATTTATGATTTTTTATTAATGTACACCTTTTTAATAGTTTAAGTATTTAAAGGTTTTGTCATTTAGAAGTTTAGCAATTTATGTTTTTAGGCATTTAATGGTTTATAGGTTTTATTTAAACAATAAAATAACAAAAAAAATTTGTAATTTTTTCACATTTTCATAGGTTATAACATTTGAAAATATAATAATATTTAAAATTTTTTGAAATTGAATACAATATTTAGTTATAATAATATTAATAATTATATATCATATTAATTCAATATAAACAATTTTATTGATAGATAATATAATAATGATCAAAATTTAAATTAATAAACTATTAATAAAAAGATAGATATTGATTAAAAAATATTTACTAAACCCAAAGTGTTTAAAAATTAAAGTAACTTATATTACTTGATAATAATTTTTAATTTTTAAATTTATACTTCTTTTATAAGCATATATTTTTATTAGATAAATAATATATTATTTAAATTATATTTGTCGCACTCATAATTTATTTTGTAATAAATATTTCTAAATAAATATACTAATAAATAATTAAAATGAATATTTAAAAATATAATAAATAGCAATAAAAAATAGATTTATTAATTATTAAGTAGTATTTAGCGGTTTAATGGTTTATGTATTTAGGCATTACGGGGATTAAGAGTTTACTGATTTAACTTTATATGCATTTAGTAGGGCTGCTCATGGGACTCGGAGATTCGCGACCCGACCTGAAGTTTTGTCCTAAAAGAATCGAGACTGAGAAAAATCCGTTGACTATGACTTTTCTCGTCCCATTGTGTCACGTATTTTTTTATTTTGGAATGGTTCCAGAACTTAAAC
Organism: Sapria himalayana; assembly: GCA_029783825.1. Classification (NCBI taxonomy): domain Eukaryota; kingdom Viridiplantae; phylum Streptophyta; class Magnoliopsida; order Malpighiales; family Rafflesiaceae; genus Sapria; species Sapria himalayana. The sequence goes on from JAREIK010003105.1 coordinate 320,760, forward strand.
AATATCCATCCCAATAACCATCCCGTCCTAAAAAATAGATACTAGAACCACGAATATATATATATATAACATGAAGATTCCACCAATTTCGCTACTGCTCATCCAATTCCGACGTGCCTATTACTGTTCTGATGAGTTCCAGGCAACCTCACGCCATTCCAGCCGTGTTCAGTTAGGTCCAGCCATTGTCCGTCACACTTATGGTTGACTCCACCGTGTCTTAGATTCCACCAGCATTTTGGTTTGTTTTTCTGACAAGAATTGAGTGATTAATTATTATTATTATGTGTCTCAGTCAGTTTGGTTGAGTATTGGTTGTGGTGTTGTGGTTGGGCCAAATCAGTGGGCTGAATGTGTTACAGTCAGTTTTGTAGAGCTTGCTTGTTTGAAATATTTATATGTATTTATGCTTATTATATCATTTTAATTAATGGAAATGCAGCTGTAACAATCCAACGGTAAACAAAAAATACAATAAATTGAAGATGATCACATCTCAAATGATCAAAGTACTGGTAAATCCAATCATCATCCTTTCACTAACCTTTTTATTGTTACGGTTGGTTCTTCAATTCCAATTGTAAAAGAAAGTCAAGGTACATTTGAACCTCAAGCTCATAAAAAGTATAAGTCTACTGTTTGGGAAACTTATGAGATATTAGTTGATTCAGAGGGAAATGAACCTGGTAGTGCAGCTTGTATATGGTGTAGGAAAGAATAATTGGCAAAAAGTGATTACGGTACTTCGGGTTTATGGAAATACTTGATAGAGACTTGTAAGAAATTTCACACAAAAAAAAATTAATAAAAGCTCACAAAGGTAAAGACAGGCCACAATCTTTGTTGAGTTTCACTAAAGGTACTAGTTAAGAGGAAAATAAATTAACTTGTTGGAAATTTGATCAACAACTAGTTAGGGAGGCTTTGGTGAAAATGATCATAAAAGTTGAATTACCTTTTTGTTTTGTTGAGAGGGATGAGTTTAAGGAGTTTTGTGAAGTTAGTGTGCCTCGATTTAAGATTCCATCTAGGCACTCTATGTTGCGGGATTATTTTTCTTTGTTTGTGAAGGAAAAGAAAAAATTATTTGATAGCATATCATCTCATTCTTGTAGTGTTTCATTGACTACCGACACATGGACTAGCATTCAAAATTTGTCTTATATATGTTTGACTATTTATTACATTGATTCTCAATGGAATATGCATCAAAGGCTTTTGAACTTTTGTGTAATTAAAAGTCATTCTGGTGTTAATATTAGAATTGCTATTGAGTTTTGAATGAATGAATGGGGTTTGAAAAAGTTGATGTACATTACTGTTGACAATGCATCAAATAATGATGTTGCAGTTGAACAATTGAAAAAAAGGCTTGTGAAGAAAAGTGTTGTACCTTTAAGAGGCGAGCATTTTCATATGAGATGTTTTGCTCATATCCTAAACTTAATTTACAGAGATGGCATTGCAGTAGTTGAGGGTGCTATTCAAAAAATTAGAGGTGTGGTGAAATATATGAGGAGCAGCCCTAAAAGATTAGATATGTTTATGTTATGTGTTGAAGAAGAAAACTTGACATATAGATCTGCATTGAAATTAGATTGTCCTACAAGATGGAATTCAACTTATTTTATACTTCAAACTGATATAAAATATCAAAAATAATTTGATAAGTTGGAGGACAAAGACAAAAGGTTTTTGAAGGAGTTTGGTTCAAACGTTCCAACTGAGAGAGACTAAACAAACGCCAAAATTTAGTCTCGTTTCTTAAAAATTTTTTATGAGGTAACATGTAAATTTTCTGGCTCATAATATTCTACCTCTAGTATTTACTTTCATGAGATTATTCGAATTTTGAAAAAAATTGGGCATTGTGAAAATAGTAGAGATAAAATGGTGTCTGAAATGGGTATGAAAATTTGGCATATTTCAACAAATATTGGGGTTCTCTTTAATCAACAAATATTATCCTTTTTGTAGCAGTAGTGTTGGATACTAGATATAATCTCAAATATCTCAATGATAAGTACACTTAGCATTATGGAGAGGAATTGGCTAAAAATTTGGTCAAAAAGGTTATAAATACTTTAAATGAGATGATGGATAATTATAAAGATTTAAATGAAGATGTATCAATAGAAGATGATTTCACTTCTACTGTGTTGAAGAAAAATGATGATTTGTTTGATGGTAGTGATACTTATGTTGATGATATTATGTGTTGAATTGGAGAAAGAACAAGAAGTTGCAGCTTTTGAATAGTTGGATAGGTACTTGGAGGACAAACTTGAAAAAAATAGAATTGATTTTGATCTTCTAAACTGGTGGAAGATAAATGAGGTTAGTTATCATTCTTTGGCAAATGTAGCAAGGGATATATTTTCTATCCAAGAATCTACTGTGGCCTACGAATCTATATTAAGCACTGGGGGAGAACTTTAGATAGATTTAGGAGTTCTTTAACACCTATTACAGCTGAAGTTCTCATATGTTTACAAGATTGGTTGAGAAGCTCAAACAACCTATTGAATTTGAAGAATTAGTTCAAGACCTTGATGATAATGAATCAGGTTAGTATACAAATCTTGTAAATTTTAATTTCACTTCTACTTATTTTATTCATTCAATTTAATAAAAATATGGTTCAATTACAATTTTTAGAGGGGTCTCAAGATCTAAATATTCTTCCAACTATAGTTGACCAACTAAATTTGGAATGGGTGTATAGAGGTGTCAAACGGGCAGGGCCGGATCAGCCTGCCCAGTTTTTTTGATCACGAGCGTGTCTAATTGCTGGGCCGGGCATGGCACGATTACAGTACCATGCCATGCACGGCCAGGCACGGTTTAAAAAAGTCAAGCCCGGCACGGCCTGGAGGCACGCCAGGCCGTGCCGTGCCGGGCCAAAAAATTTTTTTTTATATTTTTTAATTTTATTTATATAAATTATTAAAATATATATAAAATTTTAGATAATGTATAGTATTATATATTTATAATATGAAAAATGTTAAAATTTATTAAAATAACAAAGTTTAAATTTTTTTTATGTAATATAAAATTAGTTTAAAATTTATTATAATTATATAATAAAGTTATAAATTTTTAAATGAAAATTTAAAACAAAAAATAAATAAATCAATACATTTTGTTAATAAAAATAAAAATTTAAAAAAAACATAAGCAACTCAAATGAAAAATGACCAATCAGCCATTTGAAACCGATGGTCTGAACGAAATAAATTACAGTTTCAACACAACGTACAAACAAAGCGTACAATCAATAAAAAAATATCGAAATAAAAAAAGTAGATCATCATCAATCTTCAATCTACATATCATGAGCATCATCAGCCGCAACATCAATATCAGTATCATATAGATCATCATCATTGGCAATCAACTCCTCCGCCATCGCAGTGGATGCGAATGCAGTTCCTGTCCCAGTCCCAGCTTCCGCACGATCATGGATGCTAAACCTCTAATCCTCCCAATGCTTCAAACAAGCCAAGGCCTCAACAATATCTAGACGTAATCTCGATCTCCTATCTGAAATCATGTTCATTGCAACAGAAAAAGCAGACTCTGATGCTACGCTCGACACCTGAGGAGTCAATAGATCCCGTGCCATCCTAGATAGCACATGAAAGGTGGACTCATATAATTTCCACCACTATAATAAATCAAGATTCTTAGTATCAGAATGTGATAGGATTGAGTAGTAATCGGTATCTAAGTAGCGAGAAAGCTCGCTCCTATGTGATGGTCCACCCCTACGTTTCCCCCTCACTAGCTGAATGGAAAAATCATCATCTCCGAATAAGGTATCAATGTCCATAATCACAGTCTCACTACCACCACCACTATACCTAGTATCATAGTATGTGAACAGGTCAGTCAACTACTCATGAATGAATCCTTCAGGTGGGTCTTCCAGGTTCATGCACGAGGAAATGTAAGTCAGGGTGTTTTCTATTCCTTCCACCTTAACCCTAGGGTCCATGCATGCAGCGAGGCAATAAAGAGATGGAACGGTGGACCAGTACTTCAAGTACTTAGTTTTCATCTCTGCAACCATATGGCCAAGTATCGGGTCAGCTCGATACTTCCTAAACATGCTACTAATATTGCATATGCACCGGAGTGCAATGCAAGTGGTGGGCGTATAAATTGACGAACACATATTCGTCGTGTCATAAAAAATCTTCAGGAATTTCATAAATGAAATTTTTGAAGCCTAGTCAGTGACGTCAATAATAAGTTCGTCACTCTTACTATTGACGTAATTGGATATCACGTGTTTGTATCCAACACATTATTCTAACATCATGTACGTGTAATTCCAACGATGTCTCACATCCGATTTGAATTTCTTCTTCTTAAGATTAGCAGACAAATAGAGACTACCAAACTCTTGTTGTCTGCGAGGAGTGCGAATAATTTTAGTGCATTACGTATATTATCCAACGCGGGGGAACACACCTTCATACCCGCTTGAACAATCAGGTTAATCACGTGACACATGCATCTGACATGAAAGATATCTCCTAATGGTGCATCTCTAATATTCCTAACAAACATGTTGATCGCTACTCCATTATTAGATGCGTTATCGAAGGTGACATGAATTTTATATTCCATAAAGATTTTCATCTTACACTCAAAAATGGGCGGGCCATCATGAGGATGAAAAATCTCAAAGAATCCTAAAATTTTTTTATTGATTGTCTAGTTTGAATCTACATAGTGGCTGGTGAGACATGCATAAGAAGATTCATCGTGACTTGTCCAGATATCGGACGTCACGGACACCACTCCACTATATGCCATAAATTCATTAATTATTTTTTGTTTTTCTAACTTATATATCTTTAGTATGTCATTCCTAGATGTGGATCTAGGAATCCTACGATAGGCAGGCTGAAAATATGTCTACATGATGCGCACTACCCATGGATCTTCCAAAAATTTGATCGGAAGACCCATCAATGTGATAAGTCTGGCCATTCCGTCCCTACCCAACTCACTGGAGTATATGAAGGAAGTAAACTTTGAGACTAAACTTGATCCAGTCTCAAAAAATACAGTGCCAAGTTGGGTTTGCCTAGGATCTAATGGTTCATGTTTTTTGGTGCATAATTTTGCATGCCTTTTAAGGTGCCTAATCCCAAACGAACTCTTACATGTTAAAAGTCACATACAATATGTGCACCGTGCCATTTCTTGTTCCTCACCCCTAACATTTTTTTGTTTTATTATATTAAAATGAGTCCAAACTACATAAGTCCTCCTAGTTTTTTGTTTTTTAGAAAATTGGGTTGAGACGACTAGGGAAACCAAAGTTTCAATAGCCTCAAACATCTGTGTAATATTTTCATTTTCTAAATTTAAATATGATTCTGTTGTATTTGTTATTTTTTATGATTTTTATTTTTAAGAATAGTTTAATAAGACTAGAAGACTGATTTTAATTTTTTTAATTTTGGTCTAGAGAGAGAAACTATAGAGAGAGAAAGTTAAAAAACATAAAATAAATTACCCGATAAAAGCAGTGAGGTCGGTCATGTGCACGGTGCATCGCAGTCAAGCTCTAATGTTCAAAACTCAAGTCGAGATTCCTGAAAATCCAAGCCGAATGCCAAAATCTCAAGGCTAGAGAGAGAGAAGCAAGATTTTTGAGAGAGAAATATAACGATTTGAGAGAATTTATGTTTATGAAAAACATAAATGTTAAAGTGAGAGGGGTGGAATTTATAGATTAAAGATAATAATTTTTTATAAAAAAAGAATTTTTTTTTTTATTTTTTTTATTTTTTTTAATTTTTTTTAATTTTTTTTAATTTTTTAGGGAGCAGAATCATGAGGACCGTTGGATTCTGCCCGCTAGCGGTTAGAGGCAAGATCCAACGGCTGAAAATATAATTTTATATTAATTTTTTTCTTCGTTGGGAGGATCTGGGTCGATTCGGGCCTCATGGGAGTGGGACCGCGGGTCGGGTCCAATCAGACCCGAACCGCGGTCTTTTTTGCGGGAGGGGTGTGGGGCTATAGCGGGGTCGAGCTCGAGGGATACCTGGCACGGGACGAACCAGTGCCGGTGTGCCGTGCCACGGGTCGATCCGTGCCGGGTCAGGCACGGCACGGCACGGCTCGTGCCTAACTCGGGCACGACCCGGGCATGGTATTTAATTCACCTCTATGGGTGAATTAAATTTTATAAGGTAATATTTGGTTTTTTTATTACTATTTCATCTTAGAAATTTATGTGTACATGATTAACATATTTTCATCTTTGGTTGTCCTTCTACAGTGGAGGAAGAAATGGGCGGAGTTGTAGAAGAGATAATTAATTAGGTTTGGATTTTCGTTGCTGTTCCGGGACGGACCTTTGAAATGATTATTATCATTATTGTTATTAGTTGTATTTTTTTGTTATATTAAGCTGCCTAATTTTAGCAATTACTTAAGTAGTAATTGATGCAACCAATGTTTGTGGTCATCTTTAGCTATTCCTTAATATGTTAAGTAATTGTTTAAAAAATATAATATTGCTATTATGGTTAACTTTCACTCGGCTGAACAAAGCCAACTTGTGAAAAAACAAAGAACCAAACTAAGCACACAACCCGGTCTCGTACTATTTAACATTTCTATCCTTTTCTGCACATCAAAGTTATTGACAATTTAATGGAACTCATTTACGGTATTCAGCCTATTTGACAAAACAAAATTGGCCTAATTTGAGTTTGAAATAAACATAACTAAGGAATGATAAATGGTACAACAAAAGGTTTCGACATGAACTAACTTGGCTGGTTTGAAGAAAATAAATGGAAAAAAATGTCTGAACTCCATTCTGTCCCAGAATTGTTTTCTCCTACCCAAAATCCCCGATCTCCATCCCGTCCCATCCCGATATTTTCAAACTATGGGATGAGTCTGGATCTTCAAAAAAAAATCTCTGAACTTTGGGAAGGGACTGGAGATTTGTAATCCCCATCCCATCCCGTCCCATGAGCACCCCTAGCATTTAAAGGTTTATAGGTTTTATTTAAAAAATAAAATAACAAAAAATTTAATATAACCTTTCAAACTATTACAATTTTTAAATTTTTTTTTAAATGTGAATACTATATTTAGTTATGATAATCTTAATAATTATATATCATGTAAATTCAAAATAATCAATTATATTGATATATATTATAATAATGATCATACAAAAGATTAATAAACAATTATTAATAAGATAAATATTGTTTAAAATATATCTACAAAACCTAAAATGATTCAAAATCAAAGTGAAATATTTTACTAAATATTAATTTTAAATTTTTAAATTTTTGTATCCATTTATAAGCTTATATATTTTTGATGAAAAATAAATTATTTAAATTATATTTGTCTCACTATTAATTTATTTTTTAATTTATATTTCTATAAAAATAAACTAATAAATAATTAAAATGTATACATAAAATTATAATGAATACTAATCAATATGAGATTTATGATTTATTATTTAAAGTATACCTATTTAATGGTTTAAGTTTATTGTGGTTTTGTGGTTAATGACTTTATTGATTTATATGTTTACACATTTAGGTTTTATTTATTGATTTATAGGTTTTATTTAATCAATGAAATAACAAAAAAATTATTCTTTTGAATTTTCGTGAATTTCATAGGTTATGACCATTAAAAATATAATAATTTTTTAATAGTTCTAAAATATGAATACAATACTTAGTTATAATAATCTTAATAATTATATTTGTTGTAGATTCAATATAAAAAATGTATTAATATATATTATAAAAATGATCAAAAAATAAATTAATAAACTATTATTAATAAGATAGATATTAAGTAAAATATATTTGCAGAACTCAAAATAATTCAAAATAAATGTAAATTATATTACTAAATAAAATTTTAAATTTTTGAAATTTTGTTTATTTTTATAAGCTTATTTTTTTTTTATAAATAATAATTTATTTAAATTATATCTGTCTCACTCATTATTTATTTTGTAATTAATATTTCTATAAAAATAAACTAAAAAATAATTAAAATGAATATTTAAAATTATAATGAAATAACAAAAAATTTATTTTTATTATTTTTTCTCATTTTTTAAGGTTAACATTTGAAAATATAATAATTTTTAAATTTTTTTCAAAAGTGAATACAATATTTAGTTATAATAATCATTATATTTATATATCATATAAATTCAATATAACCAATTTTATTGATAAATATTCTAATAATGATCAAAAAATAAATAAATAATCTATTATTAATTAGATAGATATCAATTAAAATATAATTACAAAACCTAATATAATTCAAAAGCAAAGAAAAATATATTACAATATAATAATTTTCCGTTTTGATTTTTTTTATTTTAAAAAGTTTATCTATATTTTTTGATTAAAAATAATTTATATAAATTATATTTATCTAACTCATAATTTATTTTTTATTATTATTTTTATAAAAATAAACAAATAAATAATTAAAATGAATATTTAAAATTATAATGAAAAAAATGAGATTTATTAATTATTATTTAGTGTATACCAGTTTAATTTTAATTATATATGTCTCAATAATAATTTATTTTATAATTAGTATTTCTATAAAAATAAAATGATAAATAATTAAAAAAAATTTTAAATTATACTGAATAATAATTAAAATGAGATTTATGATTAATTATTAATTTATACAAGTTTAATGGTTTAAGTATTTATATGTTTTGTCATTTGAAAATTTAGCGATTTATGTTTTTAGGCATTTAGTGGTTTATAGATTTTATTTAAACAAAAAAATAATAAAAAAAATATTATAATTTTTTTTGATTTTCATAGGTTATAACCTTTGAAAATATAATAATATTTAAAATTTTTTTAAATGTAAATATAATATTTTAGTTATAATAATATTAATAATTATATATCATATAAATTCAATATAAACAATATTATTGATAAATATTATAATAATGATCAAAAATTAAATTAATAAACTATTAATAAAGAGAGAAATTAATTAAAAAATATTTACAAAACCCAAATTGATTCAAATTTAAAGTAAAATATATTATTGTATAATATTTTTAAATTTTTAAATTTTTAAATTTTTAAATTTTTACTTCTTTTATATGCGTATATATATTATTTCATTAAAAATAAATTATTCAAATTATATTTATCGCTCTCATAATTTATTTTGTGATAAATTTTTAAGTAAAAATAAAGTAATAATTAATTAAAATGAAAATTTAAAATTATAATAAATAGAAATAAAAAATAGATTTATTATTTATTATGTATTATATATCAGTTTAATGGTTACTGTATATATGCATTACGGGTTCTAGAAGTTTACTTATTTAACTGTGTATGCATTTAGTAGTTTATAGGTTTTATTTAAAAATTAAAAAAAAAATTATTTTTATTATTTTTTGATATTTTCAATGGTTATAACCTTAGAAAATATAATAATTTTTAAATTTTTTTGAAAAGTGAATTCAATATTTAGTTATAATAACCATTATATTTATATATCATATAAATTCAATATAAACTATTTTATTGATAAATATTCTAATAATGATCAAAAAATAAATTAATAATATATTATTAATAAGATAGATATCAATTATAATATAAGTATAAAACCTAAAATGATTCAGAAGCAAAGCAAAATATATTACAATATAATAATTTTTTGTTTTGAATTTTTTTTTAAGAAAAGTGTATCTATATTATTTTGATGAAAAATAATTTATATAAATTATATTTGTGTAACTCATAATTTATTTTGTAATTAATATTTATATAAAAATAAACAAATAATAGGAGCTTTTACTTTATCTCTATTATGTCTCATCATATTTGATGTTGAATCACTGGGCTATCAAAGGTAATTTGACTCATGTATGCTAACAGACTAAACCAAAGTTGTACCCCTATGTGTTGAAATAACTAGTTGTTGAGGATGCTATTTATTTTGATTATTGTAATTTCTTCTAAAATATCTCTCATGCACACACTAAAAGAAATCTTTTTAAAACATAGTTCACCTCTAAAAAAATAACCACCTTGTATCCTATTAGAACAAACTAGCCCCAGGCTGGTTTTAGCAAGGAAAGAAGTATGGGCTCTCTTTCAATCAAGAATGAAAAAAATTATTTTATTGGCATGTCTAAGGCCCCTTTTTATATCTTCATGGATATGAAAAGTATCATTTCTTTCTTTTTATATAAAATGACTTATGTATACAAGCTCACAATACCCAAAAAGGTGTAAATGAATCATATTCAAATGTATAAAAGGTTTTAATCATTGCTCAATATATTAGTCTTGCATATTGACACTTGAGGTCACAAATCAAAGGAAAAAGCCATAGTGATATTTCCAATCCCATGAATTTTAGCTATAGAAAGTTATAAAGAGTAGTACTCGAGCTTTAAGTATTTCTAGGGTCATGACTTTTGCTCTTGAGGAATGTCCAAAGTTACAATCATTCATAGTGCAATGACTTTGCAATATAAAGATAAAATGCACAAGCTATGGTCATATTCAATACTGTGACCCAGTATTATAGTGATTAAATTTGTATTCATGATCATTCTTAGTGCCATAACAATATATTCAACAGAGAGACACAAGTTATTGCATATTCTCATCGATATGATTTTGTGTTCTAGAGACAAAATATACAATCATGATAATTGCTAATGCTACAATAATCTAAAGCAAGAAAGAGATTGAATCCATAACTCACCCCTTGAGTCATGACTTTGTGTTACATATACAAAAATATAGATGTGTGACATTCCTAAAAGTTGTGAATTTCAATTTAAATTTAACACTTAGTCATTTGATTATAAAAGTGCAAAACATGAGATTTAGGATTTAGGGTTTATGGATTAGGGTTATAGTTTATGGTTTAATGTCTAGGATTTAAAGTTTAGGGTTTATATTTTTTTTTTGAAAATACACACTTTATTTATCATTTAGGCACACAACTTACAAGAGTCTAAAAAGCTTACTAATTTAGGCCATCCCACCAAATCCTATGCACCTTAATGATTCTAAGCATAAAATAAATAAAAAAAAATAATGCCTAATAATTCCAAGCGTATGAATATAACTAAAATCACCTGGCAATCCCGAACTTCAGAGTTGGCATTGAGTCATTATGCGCACTGTGTCATTTCCTTTCGGATTTGTCCAAGCCTTTTGGAAGAACCTGAATGATGTACCATATTAAAACTATGCAAATATAAGATTGTGCATGTGTGTAACATGCAGCATCAAGCATTTGCCTATGTCATTGTTATGCAATGGAATACATGTAAAACTGAATACCCATAAATCCACAAGTCCATATCTACGGCACTTTGTCAATTCATTCTAACCTCTGAATTCGACATTTTTTTGCTCCAATGATTTTCAAAAGAGTATCTCTTGGATTAGAATGCTTCCTCCTCGAGCTCCAAGAAGTGGCTGTATGTTGCACCGACAAAATATCAAAAATTTTGAATGCATCGGTGTACATGTGTGATGAGGTCTATCTCATAGTCTAATTATCTACGCGTAAAACCAAGCGAGAATACAAGTAAAATTACAAGGTGCTTTAAAGATGGGTCTTCTGCTCCCGCAAGTGTAGCATCGCCTAATGTGTATATACAAAATGCATTAGTATTCCCCACTTAGAGATACTCATGGGTCCAATTGCCCTCATTGAATGCTACAAAGATAACAGACAAAATTGTGTGTGTGAGTATGTCATGATCCATCTTTACAAGTACATGGTGCATACAAAGTCCAAAATACAAATAAGATTACAAACATAAACTACGAGTTTGAATATTTTCCTCCCGTGTGGCTGGTCTTGACTCCATTGCTTACTGGCCTTACTTGGTGATGCTTCGAATTTTGCCGGCTCTCTAATTAATCATGGATTAGCTGCTACTCCTTTTGGGCGAAGGTTGGGTGGCCCTCTTTGCTGCCTGATAGGGCTAGTGGGACCCACTCCTAGCTACTCCTGGGTTTCTCCCAACCAATTTGCTCGATCTCGTCTGTTGTATGAATGTTATCATCCCGGCTTGCTAGTGGGGCCCTCTACAAGCTGGTGGCCCATACTTTTGGCTGCTTCCAGGACTTGCTGGCCACTCTAAATGCTACACCAAAATGGACAAGAATATGTGCACGTGTGTACTATGGTCCATCGCTATGTGTGTGTGGTGCAGTAATATCAGGGTTTGGGAGTTTAGTAATTTAAGTATTTAGGTATTTTGTGGTTTATAGGTTTTATTTAAATAATTAAATAACAAAAAAATAATGTTTATGATTTTTTCTCATTTTAAAGGTTATAACCATTGAAAATATGATATTTTTTAATTTTTTTTCAAATGTTAATACAATATTTAATTATAATAATTATAAAAATTAAATATCATGTAAATTCAATATAAATAATTTTATTGATCAATATTATAATATTGATCATAAAATAGATTAATAAACTATTATTAATAAGATAGATATTAATTAAAATATATTTGCAAAACCTAAAACAATTCAAAATCAAAGTAAAATATATTACTAAATAATAATTTTTTATTTTTAAATTTTTGATTCTTTTTATAAGCTTATAAATTTTTTTGATGAAGATAAATTATTTAAATTATATTTGTCTCATTCATAATTTTTTTTGCAATAAATATTTCTATAAAAATAAACTAATAAATAATTAAAATGAATATTAAAATAATAATGAATACAAATAAAAATGAGATTTATAATTAATTATTTAGAGTATACCGGTTTAATGGTTTAAGTATTTAGGAGTTTAGAAGTTTAGTTATTTAAGTGTTTAGGCATTTAGTAGTTTATATGTTATATTTAAATAATGAAATAACAAAAAAATTATTTTTCAAATTTTTTATCAATTTTGAAGGTTATAACCTTTATAAATATAATAATTTTAAATTTTTTTTCAAATATGAATACAATATTTACTTATAATAAACTTAATAATTATATATCATGTAAATTAAAAATAAGCAATTTTATTGATAGATATTAATAAACTAAATATAAATATAAATATAATAATGATCAAAAAATAAATTAATAAACTATTATTTATTGATAGATATTTATATATTATTTATAAATCTTAAACCTTAAAAGATGGTTTAAATGTTTATGTATTTAAGGGTTTTGTGCTTTTGAGGTTTAGGAGTTTAATGATTTAAGCATTTAGGCATTTAGTAGTTTATAGGTTTTATATAAACAATAAAATAAAAAAAATTTATTTTTGTGATTTTATCTCATTTTCAAAGATGATAACCTTTAAAAATATAATATTTTTTAAATTATTTTCAAATGTAAATATAATATTTTGTTATAATAATATTTATAATTATATACCATGTAAATTCAATATAAACAATTTTATTGATAAATCTTCTAATAATGATCAAAAAATATATTAATAATCTATTATTAATAAGATAGATATCTATTATAATATAATTACAAAACCTAAAATGATTTAGAAGCAAAACAAAATATATTACTATATAATAATTTTTTATTTTGAAAATTTTTTTTCTTTAAAAAAGTTAATCTATAATTTTTTGATAAAAATAATTTATTAAAATTATTTTTGTCTATCTCAATTTATTTTGTAATTAATATTTATATATAAATAAACAAATAAATAATTAAAATGAATATTTAAAATTATAATGAAAAAAATGAGATATATTATTTATTATTTAGGGATACACGTTAAATTTAAATTAGATCTTTCTCACTAATAATTTATTTTGTAATTAATATTTATATAAAATAAATTGATAAATAATTAAAATAAAAATTTAAAATTATACTGAATAAAAATTAAAAAGAGATTTATGATTTATTATTAATGTATACCAGTTTAATGATTTAAGTATTTAGAGGTTTTGTCATTAGGAGTTTAGCGATTTATGTTTTTAGGCTTTAAGTTGTTTATAGGTTTTATTTAAAAAATTAAAATAACAAAAAAAATTTATATTATTTTTTATCATTTTCATAGGTTATAACATTTGAAAATATAATAATATTTAAAATTTTTCAAATTTTTAACAATATTTTGTTATAATAATATTAATAATTTTATATCATATAAATTTAATATAAATAATTTTATTAGTAGATATTATAATAATGATCAAAAATTAAATTTATAAACTATTAATATTAAGATAAATATTAATTAAAAATAATTACAATACCCAAATTGATTCAAAATTAAAGTCACTTATATTACTTGATAATAATTTTTAATTTTTAAATTTATACTTCTTTTATAAGCGTATATTTTTATTAGATAAATAATATATTATTTAAATTATATTTGTCCCACTCATAATTTATTTTGTAATAAATATTTCTAAATAAATACACTAATAAATAATTAAAATAAATATTTAAAAATCTAATAAATAGCAATAAAAAATAGATTTATTAATTATTAAGTAGTATTTAGCGGTTTAATGGTTAATGTATTTAGGCATTACGGGATTTAAGAGTTTACTGATTTAACTTTATATGCATTTAGTAGGGATGCTCACGGGACACGGAGATTCGCATCCCGACCCGAAGTCTTGTCCTGAAAAAATCAGGACTAAGAAAAATCCATTGACTTGACTTTTCCCGTCCCATTCTGTCACGTATTTTTTCTTTTGTGACGGTTCCGGATATTAAGCAATATCCATCTCGAGAACCGTACCGTACTAAAAATCCAATAAAAGAACAAGGAATATATATATATATATATATATATATATATATATATATATATATATATATATATATATATATATATAACATGAAGATGCCACCAATTCAGACGCAGTTATTGCTATTCCGACGAGTTCCAGGACACCTCATGCCGTTCTAGCCGTGTTCATTAGGTCCAGCCCTTGTCCGTCGCACTTCTGGTTGCCTCCACCTTGTCTCAGATGCCACCAGCGTTTTTGTATGTTTTTCAGCCCAGAATTATGTGATTAATTATTATTATTTTGTGTCTCAGTCAGTTTTATTGAGTATTGGTTGTGGTGTTGTGGTTGGGC
Organism: Sapria himalayana; assembly: GCA_029783825.1. Taxonomy (NCBI): domain Eukaryota; kingdom Viridiplantae; phylum Streptophyta; class Magnoliopsida; order Malpighiales; family Rafflesiaceae; genus Sapria; species Sapria himalayana. The sequence goes on from JAREIK010003105.1 coordinate 335,902, forward strand.
CGAATGAGTGTGCTGAATGTGTTACAGTCAGTGTTGTAGAGCTTGCTTGTTTGAAATACTTATATGTATTTATGCTTAACATATCATATTAATTAATTGCAATGCAGATGGCACAATCTAGTGGTAAACAAAAAATACAATAAATTGAAGATGATCACATCTCAAATGATCAAAGTACTGCTAAATCCAATCATCATCTTTTTACGAACCCTCCTATTGTTACGGCTGGGTCTTCAATTCCAATTGTAAAAGAAAGTCAAGGTACATCTGAACCTCAAGCTCATAAAAAGTATAAGTCTGCTATTTGGGAAACTTATGAGATATTAGTTGATTCAGAGGGAAATGAAACTGGTAGGGCAGCTTGTATGGTGTAGAAAATAATATTTTGCAAAAAGTGATCAAGGTACTTCGGGTTTATGGAAATACTTTAGAGAGACTTGTAGGAAATTTCCACACAAAAAAGAATTCATAGAAGCCCACAAAGGTAAAGACAAGTCACAATCTTTGTTGAGTTTCACTAAAGGTACTAGTTCAGAGGATAACAAATTAACTTGTTGGCAATTTGATTAACAACTAGTTAGAGAGGATTTGGTGAAAATGATCATAAAAGATGAATTGCCTTTTTATTTTGTTGAGAGGGATGATTTTAAGGGTTTTTTGAAGTTAGTGTGCCTCAATTTAAAATTCCATCTAGGCACTCTATGTTGAGGAATTGTTTTTCTTTGTTTGTAAATGAAAAGAAGAAATTAGTTGATAGCATATCATCTCATTGTTGTAGAGTTAGCTTGACTACAGACACTTGGACTAAAAATTCAAAATTTGTCTTATATATGTTTGAGTATTCATTTCATTGATTCTCAATGGAATATGCATAAAAGGCTTTTGATCTTTTGTGTATATAAAAGTCATTCTGGAGTTAATATTAGAAATACTATTGAGTTATGCATGAATGAATGGGGTTTTAGAAATTTGATGTGCATTACTATTGACAATGCATCAAATAATGATGTTGCAGTTGAACAATAGAAAAAAAGGCTTGTGAAGAAAAGTGTTGTACCTTTGAGAGGCGAGCATTTTCATTTGAGATGTTGTACTTATATCCTAAACTTAATTTACAGAGATGGCATTGCAATAGTTGAGGGTGCTATTCATAAAATTAGAGGTGTGGTGAAATATGTGAGGAGTAGTCTAAAAATTTAGATATGTTTATGTTATGTGTTGAAGAAGCAAACTGACATATGGTCATCATTGCAATTAGATTGTCCTACAAGGGAATTTAACTTATTTGTGCTGCAAACTTATATAAAATATCAAAAAGAAATTGATAATTTGGAGGACAAAGACCAAACGGTTTTTGAAAGAGTTTGTTCAAATGTTCCAACTGAGAGAGACTGAACAA
>JAREIK010003105.1:343745-524554 GCA_029783825.1 Sapria himalayana
CCTAAAAACATAAATTGCTAAACTTCTTAACGAAAAAACCCCTAAATAATTTAACCCTTAAACCATATACTATATATAATAAATAATAAATCTCATTTTTATTAGTATTCATTATAATTTTAAACATACATCTTAATTATTTATTAGTTTATTTTTATAGAAATATAAATTAAAAAACAAATTATTAATGAGACAAATATAATTTAAAAAATTTATTTTTCATCAAAAAATATATAAGCATATAAATTGATACAGAAATTTAAAAATTTAAAATTAATATTTAGTAAAATATTTAACTTTGATTTTGAATCATTTTAGGTATGCAAATATATTTAAATAATATTTATCTTATTGATAATTGTTTATTATTTTTTTATGATCATTATTATAATATATACCAATAAAATAATTTATATTGAATAAATATTATATTTATTTATTATATATTAACTTCATATTGTATTCACTTTTCAAAAAAAATAAAAATTATTATATTTCAAAGGTTATAACCTTCAAAAATTAGAAAAAATAACAAAAATATTTTTTTTAATTTTATTTTTTAAATAAAACCTATAACCACTAAATGACTAAATAATAAAATGACTAGACTCCTAATCCTAGAAGCTCATAAATACTCCAAACAATAAATTAGTATAGTCTAAATAATAAATCATAATTCTCATTTTTATTAGTATCATTATAATTTAAAATATTCAATTTAATTATTTATCAGTTTATTTTTATAGAAATATTAATTACAAAATAAATTATTAGTGAGACAGATATAATTAAAATAATCTATTTTTCATCAAAAAAAATATATATGCTCATAAAAAGAGGCAAAATTTTAAAAATAAAAAATTATTTTTTATTAATATATCTTAATTTGATTTTGAATCATTTTAGATTTTACAATTATATTTTAATTAATATCATTCTTATTAATACTAGTTTATTAATTAATTTATTGATCATTATTATAATATCTATTAATAAAATTATTATATTTAGTTTACATTATATAAAATTATTAAGATTATTATAACTAAATATTATATTCACATTTAAAAAAAATTAAAATTATTATATTTTTAAAGGTTTAAGCTTCAAAAATTAAAAAATCAAAAAATTAAATTTTTTTGTTTTTCATTCTTTAAATAAAAACTATAAATCACTAAAGATCTAAATAATTAAATCACTAAACTCTTAAACCACAAAACACCTAAATACTTAAACCATTAAACATGTATATCCTGATTAATAAATAATAAATCTCAATTTTATTTGTATTCATTATAATTTTAAATATTCATTTTATTTTTTTATTAGTTTATTATTATAGAATTATAAATTACAAAATAAATTATGAGAAAGACAGATATAATTTAAATAATTTATTTTTAAAAAGAAAAATATAAACTTATAAAAAAAGCAAAACATTTAAAAAAATTATTATTTAGTTATATATTATACTTTAATTTTGAATCAATTTGGGTTTTGTAAATATTTTTTAATAAAATCAATCTTTTTATTAATAGTTTTTTAATTAAAATTTTGATAATTATTATATTATCTATCAATAAAATTGTTTATTTTGAATTTATATTATATATAATTATTAATATTATTATAACCAAATATTGTATTCACATTTCAAAAAATTTTAAATATTATTAAATTATCAAAGTTATAAAATATGAAAATCAGAAAAAATTACAAAATTTTTTTGTTCTTATTTTGTTTAAATAAACCTATAACCAATAAATGCCTAAAAACATAAATTTCTAAACTCCTAAAAGACAAAACCTATAAATACTAAAACCATTTGCATAGGTGTACATTTATAAAAAATCATAAATCTCATAATAATTTTTATTAAGAATAATTTTAAATTTTATTTTTATTATTTATCAGTTATTTTTATAGAAATATTAATTACAAAATAAATTATTAGCAAGACAGATCTAATTTAAATTAGACTGGTATACCCAAAATAATAAAGAATAAATCTCAATATTATTTTTTTAATTATAATTTTTAATATTCATTTTCATTATTTATTTGTTTATTTTTATATAAATATTAATTAAAAATAAAGTACGAGATAGACAAATATAATTTATATAAATTTATTTTAATAAAAAAAATGGATAAACTTTATAAAAGAAAAAAAAAATTTCAAAACAATAAATTATTATATAGTAATATATTTTGATTTCTTCTGAATCATTTTAGGTTTTTTATTATATTTTAATTCATATCTATCTTATTAATAATAGATTATTAATTTATTTTTTGATCATTATTAGAATATTTATCAATAATATTGTTTATATTGAATTTATATGTTATATAAATATAAATATAATTTTATTTTTTAAATAAAACCTATTAACCACTAAATGCATACACAGTAAAATTAGTAAACTCCTAAGATCCGTAATACCTAAATACATAAACCATTAAACTGCTATATAGTACTTAATAATTAAGAAATCTAATTTGTATTTCAATTTATTATTATTTTAAATATTCATTTTAATTATTTATAAGTTTATTTTATAGAAATATTTAATACAAAATAAATTATGAGTGCGACGAATATAATTTAAATAATTTATTTTAATCAAAAAATATATATATGCTTATAAAAGAAGTAAAATTTTAAAAATTAAAAATTATTATCCAGTAATATTTTTTACTTTAATTTTGAATCAATTTGGGTTTTGTAAATATTTTAATTAATATCTATTTTATTATTAAAAGTATATTAATTTAATTTTTGATCATCATTATAAAATCTATCAATAAAATTGTTTATATTGAATTTATATGATATATAATTATTAAAATTATTATAATGAAATATTGTATTCACATTTCAAAAAATTTTAAATATTATTATATTTTCAAATGTTATAACCTATGAAAATGACAATAAATTGCTATTTTTTTTGTTATTTTATTGTTTAAATAAAATCTATAAACCACTAAATGCCTAAAAACATATATCGCTAAACTTCTAAATGACAAAACTTCTAAATACTTAAACTATTAATTTGGTATACATTAATAATAAATCATAAATCTCATTTTAATTTTTATTAAGTGTAATTTTAAATTTTTATTTTAATTATTTAACAGTTTATTTTTATAGAAATATTAATTACAAAATAAATTATTAGTGAGACAGATCTATTTTAAATAATTTATTTTTTATCAAAAAAAATATATATGCTTATAAAAAGAGCAAAATTTTAAAAACAAAAATTTATTATTTAGTAATATATTTTATTTTGATTTTGAATCATTTCAGTTTTTGCAATTATATTTTAATTTATATCATTCTTATTAATAATAGATTATTAATTTTTTATTGATCATTATTATAATATCTATTTATAAAATTATTTATATTGAGTTTACATTATATATAATTATTAAGAATATCATAACTAAATATTATATTAACATTTAAAAAAAATAAAAATTATTATATTTTCAAAGTTTATAACATTCAAAAATTAAAAAAAATCAAAAAATTTAATTTTTTATTATTTAAATAAAAACTATAAATCACTAAAGTCCTAAACACTTAAATCACTAAACCCCAAAACAACTAAATACTTAAACCATTAAACTAGTATATCTTGAATAATAATTAATAAATCTCAATTTTATTTGTATTCATTATAATTTTAAATATTCATTTTAATTATTTATTAGTTTATTTTTATAGAATTATAAATTAAAATAAATTATGTGGAAGAAAAATATAATTTGAATAATTTACTTTTATTAACAAAAAATATAAACTTATAAAAAGAAGCAAAACATCAAAAAAAATTTTTACTATTATATTTTACTTTGATTTTGAATAAATTTACGTTTTGCAAATATATTTTAAAAAATATTATCTTATTAATAATAGTTTATTAATTTATTTTTTGAACATTAATATAACATCTATCAATATAATTGTTTATATTGAATTAACATGATATATAATTAATAAGATTATCATAACTAAATATAGTATTCACATATAAAAAAAATTTAAAAATTGTTATATTTTCAAAAGTTATAAACTTCAAAAATGAGAAAAAATAATAAAAATAAATTTTTTGTTATATCATTGTTTAAATAAAACTTATAAACCATTAAATGCCTAAATACATAAATTTCTAAACTCCTAAACCCCGAAGCCCCTAAATACCTAAACCTTTAAACTCGTAAACCTTAAATATAATTTAAATAATTTATAGAAATATTAATTACAAAATAAATTATGAGTAACAAATATAATTTAAATAATATATTTTTCAACAACAAAAAATATAAGCTTATAAAATGATGTAAAAACTAAAAAAAAAAATATTATTTAGTAATAAATTTTACTTTGATTTTGAATCATTTTAGGTTTTTAAATAATATTTTAATTTATATCTATCATATTAATAATAGTTTATTTATTTATTTTATGATAATTTATATAATATTATCAATAAAATTATTTATATTTTGTTTATATTATATATTGTTATATTAATTATTATTACTAAATATTGTTTTCAAATTTTTAAACATTTTTAAAATTATTATATTTTCAAATGTTATGACATTTGAAAATTTGAAAATTTGAAAAAATATCAAAAATTTATTTTTTGTTAATTCATTGTTTAAATAAAAGCTATAAACCATTAAATGCCTAAATACTTAAATCAATAACTTCTAAATCTCGAAAACCCTAAATAAATAAATTTTTTAAACAGGTATATCCTAAATAATAAATAATAAATCTCTTTTTTATTTTTTTCATTATAATTTTAAATATTCATTTTAATTATTTATTTGTTTATTTTTATAACTATTAATTACAAAATAAATTATAAGTTAGACAAATATAGTTTATATAAATTATTTTTCAACAAAAAAATATAGATAATCTTATTAAAAAAAGAAAAAAATTAAAAACAAAAAATTATTATATAGTAATATACTTTAAAGGTTTAAGTATTTATAAATAATATATAAATATCTATCAATAAATAATGGTTTATTAATTTATTTTTTGATCAATATTATATTTATATTTATATTTAGTTTATTAATATATATCAATAAAATTGTTTATTTTATTGATATAAAATAAAATAAATTTTGTATTCTCATTTTGAAAAAATTTAAAAATTATTATATTTATAAAGGTTATAACATTCAAAATTGATAAAAAATTTGACAAATTATTTTTTTGTTATTTCATTATTTAAATAAAAATATAAACTACTAAATGCCTAAACACTTAAATCACTAAACTCCTAAACTCCTAAATACTTAAACCATTAAACGAGTATACCCTAAATAATTAATCATAAATCTTATTTTTATTTGTATTCATTATAATTTCAATATTCATTTTAATTATTTATTAGTTTATTTTTATAGAAATATAAATTGCAAAATAAAATTATTAATGAGGCAAATATAATTTAAATAATTAATCTTCATCAAAAAAATTTATAAGCTTATAAAAAGAATAAAAATTTTTTTTTAAAAAATTATTATTTAGTAATATATTTTACTTTGATTTTGAATCATTTTAGGTTTTGCAAATATATTTTAATTAATATCTATCTTATTAATAATAGTTTATTAATCTATTTTATGATTAGTATTATAATATCGATCAATAAAATTATTTATATTGTATTTACATGATATTTAATTTTTATGATTATTATAATTAAATATTGTATTAATATTTGAAAAAAAAATTAAAAATTATAATATTTTCAATGGTTATAACCATGAAAATTAGAAAAAAATCATAAAAATAATTTTTTGTTATTTAATTATTTAAATAAAACCTATAAACCACAAAATACCTAAATAATTAAAATACTAAACTCCAAAACCCTGATACTGTTGCACCACACACACATAGCGAGGGACCACAGTACACACGTCCACATATTCTTGTCCATTTGGTGTAGCATTTAGAGGGGCCAGCATGTCCTGGAAGCAGCCAGAAGTATGGGCCACCAACTTGTAGAGGGCTCCACTTGCAAGCCGAGATGATAACATTAAGACAATTGACGAGATCGAGCAAAGTAGTCGGGAGTAAACCCAGGAGTAGCTAGGAGTGGGTCCCACTAACCCTATCAAGCAGCATAGAGGGCCACCCAATCGTCGCCCAAAAGTAGTAGCAGGTAATCCATGATTAATTGGAGAGCCGGCAAAATCCGAAGCGTCACAAAGCAGAGCCAGTAAGCAATGGAATCCATACCAGCCACATGGGAGCGAAAGATTCAAACTTGTTGTTTATGTTTGTAGTCTTATTTGTATTTTGGACTTTGTATGCACCATGTACTTATAGAGACTGATCATGACACACACACACACACAATCTTGTCTGTTCTCTTTGTAGCATGCAATGGGCACAACTGGGCCCATGAGTATTTCTATGTGGGGCCCACTAATGCATTTTGTAAATACACATTAGGCGATGCTACACTCCCGGGAGCAGAAGACCGATCTTTATAGCAATTTGTAATTTTACTTGTATTCTATCTTGGTTGTATGCGTAGATAATTAGACTATGAGATTGATCTAATCACACATGCACACCGATGCATGCATATTTTTTGATATTTTGTCGGTGCAACATACAGCCACTTCTTGGAACTCGAGGAGGAAACATTCTAACCCAAGAGATACTCTTTTGAGGATCATTAGAGCAAAAGAATATGGAATACAGAGGTGAGAATGAATTGACAAAGTGCCGTAGATATGGACTTGTGGATTTATGGGTATTCAGTTTTACATGTATTCCATTGAATAGTAATGACATAGGCAAACGCTTGATGCTGCATTACACGCACATGCACAATCTTATATTTGCATAGTTTTAATATAGTGCATCATTCAGTTTCCTCCAAATGGCTTGGACAAATCCGAATGGAAGGATGCAGTGCGCATAATGTCTCAATGCCAACTCTGAAGTCTGGGAATGCCAGGTGATTTTAGTTGTATTCATACGCTTGGAATTATTAGGCATTATGTTTTTTTATGTATTTTATGCATAGAATATTTAAGGTGCATAGGATTTGGTTGGCTGGCCTAAATTAGTCAGCTTTTTAGTCTCTTATAAGTTGTGTGCCTAAATCATAAATAAAGTGTGTATATTCCAAAAAAAAAACAAAAAAAAACCATAAACCCTTAACTTTAAATCCTAAGCCTTAAACCATAAACTATAACCCTAACCCATAAACCCTAAATCCTAAATCTAATGTTTTGCACTTTTATAATCAAATGACTAAGTGTTAAATTTAAATTGAAATTCACAACTTTTAGGAATGTCACAGATTTATCTTTTTGTATATGTAACACAAAGTCATGACTCACGGGGTGAGTTATGGATTTAGTCTCTTTCTTGCTTTAGATTATTGTAGCATCAGCAATGGTCATGATTGTATATTTTGTCTCTAGAACACAAAATCATATCGATGAGAATATGCCACAACTTGTCTCTCTGTTGAACATATTATTATGGCACTAGAATGATCGTGAATACATATTTAATCACAATTATAATGGGTCACAGTATTGGATATGACCATAGCTTGTGCATTATATTTTTATATTGCAAAGTCATTGCACTAGGAATGATTGTAGCTTTGGACATTCCTCAAGAGCAAAAGTCATGACCCTAGAAATAGTTAAAGCTCGAGTACTACTCTTTATAACTTTCAATAGCTAAAATTCTTGGGATTGGAAATATCACTGTGGCTTTTTCCTTTGATTTGTGACCTCAAGTGTCAATATGCAAGACTAATATTTTGATAATGATTAAAACCTTGTATACATTAGAATATGATTCATTTACACCTTTTTGGATTCTGTTATTTTGTATACATAACTCATTTAATATAAAAAGAAAGAAATGATACTTTTCATATCCATGAGGATATAAAAAAAGGCTTAGATATGCCAATAAAATAAATTTTTTGATTCTTGATTGAAAGAGAGCCCATACTTCTTGACCTGCTCAAACCACATTGGGGCTAATTTGTTCTAATAGGCTACAATGTGGTTTTTTTTAGAGGTGAACTATGTTTTAAAAAAATTGCATTGAGTGTGTGCATGAGAGATATTTTAAGAGAAATTACAATAATCAATATAAATTGCATCCTCAACAACTAGCTATTTCAACACATAGGGGTACAACTTTGGTTTATTCTGTTAGCATACATGAGTCAAATTACCTTTGATAGCCTAGTGATTCAACATCAAATATGATGAGACATAATAGAGATAAAGTAAAAGCTCCTATTATTTTGGTTAGAGCTTTAGCAATCATTCTAGATTTGAGAGAGGAACAAAATAAATTATTTTAATTATTCATTATAATTTTAATTATTATTTTAATTATTTATCAGTTTATTTTTAGAGAAATATTAATTACAAAATAAATTATTAGTGAGACAGATCTAATTTAAATTAAACCATTATATCCTAAATAATAAAGAATAAATCTAATTTTCTTTTCATTTTAATTTTAAATATTCGAATTTAATTATTTATTTGTTTATTTTTATATAAATATTAATTAAAAAATAAATTATGAGTTACACAAATATAATTTATATAAATTATTTTTCATCAAAATAATATACATAAACTTTTTAAAAGAAAAAAAAAATTTTCAAACAAATTATTATTATATAGTAATATATTTTGATTTGCTTCTGAATCATTTTAGGTTTTGTAATTATATTATAATTGATATTTATCTTATTAATAATAGATTATTAATTTATTTTTTGATCATTATTAGAATATTTATCAATAAAATAGTTTATATTAAATTTATATGATATATAAATATAATGATTATTATAACTATATATTGAATTCGCTTTTGAAAAAAATTTAAAAATTACTATATTTTCTAAGGTTATAACCTTTGAAAATATCAAAAAATAATAAAAATAAATTTTTTGTTTTTTTATTTTTTAAATAAAACCTATAAACTACTAAATGCATACACAGTTAAATAAGTAAACTCCTAGACCCCATAATGCCTAAATACAATAACCATTAAACCAATATATAATACATAATAAATAATAAATCTAATTTTTATTTCTATTTATTATAATTTTAAATATTGATTTTAATTATTTATTAGTTTATTTTTATAGAAATATTTATTACAAAATAAATTATGAGTGTGACAAATATAATTTAAAAATTTATTTTTAATGAAATAATATATATAAATGCATATAAAAGAAGTAAAAATTTTAAAATTTAAAATTATTATCAAGTAATATATTTTACTTTAATTTTGTATTAATTTGGGTTTTGTAAATATTTTTTAATTAATTTCTATCTTTTTATTATTAGTTTATTAATTTAATTTTTGATCATTATTATAATATATATCAATAAAATTGTTTATATTGAATTTATATGATATATAATTATTAATATTATTATAACTAAAATATTATATTTACATTTAAAAAAATTTTAAATATTATTATATTTTTAAAGGTTATAACCTAAGAAAATGAGAAAAAATTATAAATTTTTTTTATTATTTTATTGTTTAATTATAACCTATAAAACACTAAATCCATAAAAACATAAATCGCTAAATTTTCAAATGAAAAAACATCTAAATACTTAATCCATTAAATTGGTATACATTAATAATAAATCATAAATCTCATTTTAATTTTTATTTAGTATAATTTAAAATTTTTATTTTAATTATTTATCAGTTTATTTTTATAGAAATATTAATTACAAATTAAATTATTAGTGAGATAGATATAATTTAAATTATACTGGTATACCCAAAATAATAATGAATAAATCTCAATATTATCTTTTTCATTATAATTTTAAATATTCATTTTAATTATTTATTTGTTTATTTTTATACAAATAATAATTAAAAAATAAAGCATAAGTTTGACAAAAATAATTTATATAAATTAATTTTCATCAGAAAAAGGTATATATGCTTATGAAAGAAGTAAAATTTTAAAAATTAAAAATTATTATCTAGTAATATTTTTTACTTTAATTTTGAATCAATTTGGGTTTTGTAAATATTTTATAATTAATATCAATCTTATTAATAATAGATTATTAATTTAATTTTTGATCATTATTATAATATCTATCAATAAAATTATTTATATTAAATTTATATTATATATAATTATTAAGATTATTATAACTAAATATTGTATGCACATTTAAAAAAATATTAAATATTATTATATTTTGAAAGGTTATAACCTATAAAAATGACAAAAAATTTCAAATTTTTTTTTGTTATTTTATTGTATAAATAAAACCTATAAACCACTAAATACTTAAAAACATAAATCGCTAAACTCCTAAACAACAAAACTTCTAAATACTGAAACTATTAAATTGGTAAACATTAATAATAAATCATAAATCTCATTTTAATTTTTATTAAGGGTTATTTAAAATTTTTATTTTAATTATTTATTAGTTTATTATCTATAGAAATATTAATTACAAAATAAATTATTAGTGAGATAGATCTATTTTAAATAATTTATTTTTTATCAAAAAAAAATATATGCTTTAAAGAGAGGCAAAATTTTAAAACAAAAATTTATTATTTTGTAATATATTTTATTTTGATTTTGAATCATTTTAGTTTTTGCAATTATATTTTAATTTATATCATTCTTATTAATAAAAATTTATTAATTTATTATTGATCGTTATTATAATATCTATTAATAAAATTAATTATATTTACTTTACATTATATATAATTATTAAGAATATTAGGACTAAATTTTATATCAACATTTAAAAAAAATTAAAAATTATTATATTTTCAAAGGTTATAACCTTCAAAAATTAAAAAAAATCAAAAAATTTAATTCTTTATTTTTTTATTCTTTAAATAAAAACTATAAATCACTTAAGTCCTAAACTCTTAAATCACTAAACCCCAAAACACCTAAATACTTAAAAAGCATTAAACTAGCATATCCTGAATAATAAATAATAAATCTCAATTTTATTTGTATTCATTATAGTTTTAAATTTTTATTTTAATTATCTATTAGTTTATTTTTATCGAATTTTAAATTAAAAATAAATTATGATGAAGACAAATATAATTTAAATAATTTACTTTTAATAAAAAAAATATAAACTTATAAAAAGAAGCAAAACATCAAAAAAATATTATTTAGTTATATATTTTATTTTGATTTTGAATAAATTTACGTTTTGCAAATATATTTTAAATAAAATATTTCTTATTAATAATAGTTTATTAATTTATTTTTTGATCATTGATATAATATCTATCAATATAATTATTTATATTGAATTAACATGTTATATAATCATTAAGATTATCATAACTAAATATAGTATTCACATATAAAAAAAATTTAAAAATTGTTATATTTTCAAAGGTTATAACCTTCAAAACTGATAAAAAATAACAAAAAAAAATTTTGTGTTATATCATTATTTAAATAAAACTTATAAACCAATAAATGCCTAAACACATAAATCTCTAAACTCCTAAACCCCGAAGCCCATAAATACTTAAACCTTTAAACTTGTAACCCTAAAATATAATTTAAATAATATATTGAAATATTAATTACAAAATAAATTATGAGTGATACAAATATAATTGTAAATAATTTATTTTTTATCAAAAAAAAATATAAGCTTATAAAAATAAGCAAAAACTAAAAAACAAAAATTTATATTTAGTAATAAATTTTACATTGTTTTTGAATTATTTTAGGTTTTTTAATTATATTTTAATTTATATCTATCATATTAATAATAGCATATTAATTTATTTTTTGATAATTGATATCATATCTATCATTAAAATTGTTTATATTTAGTTTATATTATATATAATTATAATGATTATTATTACTAAATATTGTATTCACATTTTAAAAAAATTTAAAATTATTATATTTTCAAAGGTTATAAACATTGATAATGTGAAAAAATATCAAAAATATATTTTTTTTGTTATTCCATTGTTTAAATAAAACCTATAAACCACAAAATGCATAAAAACATAAATCGCTATACTCTTAAACGACAAAACCTCTAAATACTTAAACCATTAAACTGGTAAATATTAATAATAATTCATAAATCTCATTTTAATTTTTATTTAGTATAATTTTAAATTTGTATTTAAATTATTTATTAGTTTATTTTTATAGAAATTTTAAATACAAAATAAATTATTAGTGAGACAGATCTAATTTAAATTAAAACAGCATCCCTTAATAATAAATAATAAATCTCATTTTTTTCATTATAATTTTAAATATTTATTTTAATTATTTATTTGTTTATTTATATATAAATATTAATTACAAAATAAATTGAGCTAGACACAAATAATTTATTTAAATTATTTTTCATTAAAAAATTATAGATAAACTTTTTAAAAGAAAAAAAATTTTCAAAACAAAAAATTATTATATAGTATTATATTTTGCATTGCTTCTAAATCATTTTAGGTTTTATATTTATATTTTAATCGATATCTATCTTATTTATAATAGATTATTAATTTATTTTTTGATCGATATTAGAATATTTATCAATAAAATTGTTTATATTAAATTTACATGTTATATAATTATAAAGATTATTATAACTAAATATTATATTTACATTTAAAAATAATTTAAAAATTATTATATTTTTAACGGTTATCATCTTTGAAAATGAGATAAAATCACAAAAATAAATTTTTTGTTATTTTATTCTTTATATAAAACCTATAAACTATTAAATGCCTAAATGCTTAAATCATTAAACTCCTAAACCCCAAAACCACAAAACCCTTAAATACTTAAACATTTAAACCATCTTTAAAGGATTAAGTATTTAAAAATAATATATAAATATCTATCAATAAATAATAGTTTATTAATTTATTTTTTGATCATTATTATATTTATATTTATATTTAGTTTATTAATATTTATCAATAAAAATGTTTATTTTTAATTTACATGATATATAATTATTAAGTTTATTATAACTAAAGTTTGTATTCACATTTGAAAAAAATTTAAAAATTATTATATTTATAAAGGTTATAACCTTTAAAATTGACAAAAAAATTTAAAAATAAATTTTTTTGTTCTTTCATTATTTAAATAAAACATATAAACTACTAAATGCCTAAACACTTAAATCACTAAACTCCTAAACTCCTAAATACTTAAACCAATAAACCGGTATACCCTAAATAATTAATCATAAATCTCATTTTAATTTGTATTCATTATAATTTTAATATTCATTTTAATTATTTATTAGTTTATTTTTATCGAAATATTAATTACAAAATAAAATTATGAATGAGACATATAATTTAAATAATTTATTTTCATCAAAAAAATTTATAAGCTTATAAAAAGAATCAAAAATTTAAAAATAAAAAATTATTATTTAGTAATATATTTTACTTTAATTTTGAATTATTTTAGGTTTTGCATATATATTTTAATTAATATCTATCTTATTAATAATAGTTTATTAATCTATTTTATGATCAGTATCAAAATATCGATCAATAAAATTATTTATATTGAATTTACATGATATATAATTTTTATGATTATTATAATTAAATATTGTATTAACATTTGAAAAAAAATTAAAAATTATAATATTTTCAATGGTTATAACCTTGAAAATAAGAAAATATCATAAAAATAATTTTTTTGTTATTTAATTATTTAAATAAAACCTATAAACCACAAAATACCTAAATACTTAAATTACTAAACTCCTAAACCATGATACAGCTGCACCACACACACATAGCGACGGACCACAATACACACGTGCACATATTCTTGTCCATTTTTGTGTAGCGCTTATAGGGGCCAGCATGTCCTGGAAGCAGCCAAAACTATGGACCACCAGCTTGTAGAGGGCCCCATAAGTAGGCCGGGATGATAAGATTCAGACAACTGACGAGACCGAGCAAATGGTCGGGAGTAAACCCAGGAGTAGCTAGGAGTGGGTCCCACTAGCCCTATCAGGCAGCATAGAGGGCCACCCAACCGTCACCTTAAAGGAGTAGTAGGTAATCCATGATTAATTGGAGAGCCGGAAAAATCCAAAGCATCACCTAGCAGGGCCAGTAAGCAATGGAGTCCATAGCAGCCACACGGGAGCGAAAGATTCAAACTTGTAGTTTATGTTTGTAGTCTCATTGGTATTTTGGACTTTGTATGCACCATGTACCTGTAGAGATGGATCATGACATACTCACACACACAATCTTGTCTGTTCTCTATGTAGCATGCAATGAGGGCAACTAGACCATGAGTATCTCTAAGTGGGGCCCACTAATGCATTTTATAAATACACATTAGGCGATGCTACACTCATGCATTTTGTAATTTTACTTGTATTCTAGCTTGGTTGTACGCGTAGATAATTAGACTATGAGATGGACCTCATCACACATGCACACTGATGCATGCCTATTTTTTGATATTTTGTCGGTGTAACATACAACCACTTCTTGGAGCTCGAGGAGGAAGCATTCTAACCCAAGAGATATTCTTTTGAGGATCATTGGAGCAAAAGAATGTGGAATTCAGAGATGAGAAATAATTAACAAAGTGATGTAGATATGGACTTGTGGATTTATGGGTATTCAGTTTTACATGTATTCCATTGCATAGCAATGACATAGGCAAACACTTGATGTTGCATGTCACACACATGCACAATCATATATTTGCATAGTTTTAATATGGTGCATCATTCAGGTTCCTCCAAAAGACTTGGACAAGTCCGAATGGAAAGTCACATATTTATCTTTTTGTATATGTAACACAAAGTCATGACTCAAGGGGTGAGTTATAAATTCAGTCTCTTTCTTGCTTTAGATTATTGTAGCATTAGCAATGGTCATGATTGTATATTTTGTCTCTAGAACACAAAATCATATTGATGAAAATATGTCATAACTTGTGTCTCTCTGTTGAACATATTGTTATGGCACTAAGAATGATCATGAATACATATTTAATCACTATAATATTGGGTAACAGTATTGGATATGACTATAGCTTGTGCATTTTATCTTTATATTACAAAGTCATTACACTAGGAATGATTGTAACTTTGGACATTCCTTAAGAGCAAAAGTCATGACCCAAGAAATAGTTAAAACTTGAGTACTACTCTTTATAACTTTCTATAGCTAAAATTCTTGGGATTGGAAATATCACTATGGCTTTTTCCTTTGATTTGTGACCTCAAGTGTCAATATGCAAGACTAATATTTTGAGCAATGATTAAAACCTTTTATACATTTCAATATGATTCATTTAAACCTTTTGGGTATTGTGAGCTTGTCTACATAACTCATTTAATATAAAAAGAAAGAAATGATACTTTTCATATCCATGAGGATATAAAAAAAAGGCTTAGACATGCCAATTAAATAAATTTTTTGATTCTTGATTGAAAGAGATCCCATAATTCTTGCCCTATTAAAACCGCCCTGGGGCTAGTTTGTTCTAATAGGCTACAAGGTGGTGATTTTTTTAGAGGTGAATTATGTTTTAAAAAAATTGCTTTGAGCGTGTACATGAGAGATATTTTAGAAGAAATTACAATAATCAGTATAAAAAGCATCCTCAACAACTAGATATTTCAAAACATAGGGGTATAACTTTGGTTTTTCCTATTAGAATACATGAGTCAAATTATCTTTGATAGCGCAGTTATTCAACATCAAATATGATGTGAAATAATAGAGATAAAGTAAAAGCTCCTATTATTTTTGTTAGAGCTTTAGCAATCCTTCTAGAGTTGAGAGAGAACAAAATAAATTATTTTAATTATTCAAGATTATTTTAATTTTTATTTTAATTATTTATCAATTTATTTTTATAGAAATATTAATTACAAAATAAATTATTAGTGAGTCGGATCTAATTTAAATTAAACCGGTATATCCTAAATAATAAATAATAAATCTCATTTTTTTTTATTTTAATTTTAAATAATTCAAATTTAATTATTTATTTGTTTATTTTTATATAAATATTAATTACAAAATAAATTATGAGTTACACAAATATAATTTATATAAATTACTTTTCATCAAAATAATATAGATAAACTTTTTAAATGAAAAAAAAAATTTCAAAACAAAAAATTATTATATAGTAATATATTTTGCTTTATTTCTGAATCATTTTAGGTTTTGTAAATATATTTTAATTGATATCTATCTTATTAATAATAGATTATTAAGTTATTTTTTCAACATTATTAGAATATTTATCAATAAAAATGTTTATATTGAATTTATATGATATATAAATATAATGATTATAATAACTAAATATTGAATTCACATTTGAAAAAAATTCTAAAATTCTAAAATTATTATAATAACCTTTGAAAATGTGAAAAAATAAAAAAAAAATAAATTTTTTGTTATTTTATTTTTTAAATAAAACGTATAGATCATTAAATGCTTACTTACTTAAATCAGTAAGCTCATAAATCCCGAAACCCCTAATTACATAAACCTTTTAATAGCTATATGCTACTTAATAAATAATAAATCTCATTTTTATTTTTATTTATTATAATTTTAAATATTCATTTTAATTATATATAGTTTAATTTTTTAGGAAAATTAATTACAAAATAAATTTCGAGTGAGACAAATATTATTCAAATAATTTAATTTAAGAAACAAAATATAAGATTATAAAAAGAAGGAAAATTATATAAATTAAATATTATTATTTAGTAATATATTTTGATTTGATTTTGAATCATTTTGTATTATATAAATATATTTTAATTAATATTAGTATTATTAATTATAGTTTATTAATTTAATTTTTGATCATTATTATAATATCTATCATAAAAATTATTTATATTGAATTTATATGATATATAATTAGTAAGATTAATATAATTATACGTGGTATTCACATTTCAAAAAATTTTAAAAATTATTTTATTTTCAAAGGTTATAACCTTTTAAATCTGAAAAAATCAAAAATATAATTTTTAATTTTTATTATATAAATAAAACCTATAAACCACTAAATAATAAAACCATTAAACCGGTATACCATATATAATAAATCATAAAAAATTATTTTAATTTGTATTCATTATAATTTTAAATATTCATTTTAACTATTTATTAGTTTATTTTTTATAGAAATATCAATCACAAAATAAATAATGAGTAAAACAAATATAATTTTAATAATTTATTTTTAATCAAAAAAAAAGCTTATATAAAGAAGTAAAAATTTAAAAACAAAAAATTATTATTTAGTAATATAGTTTACTTTGATTTTGAATCAGAATATATAGGTTTTGCAATTATATTTTAATTACGATCAATCTTATTAATACGAGTTTATTAATTTATTATTTGATCATTTTTATAATATCGAATAATAAAATTACTTATATTCAATTAAAATGTTATATAATTATTACGTTATTATAACTAAATATTATATTTATATATGAAAAAAAATTAAAATTTATTATATTTTCAAAGGTTATAACCTTCAAAAATGATAAAAAATCACAAAAATTATTTTGCATTATTTTATTATTTAAATAAAACTTATAAACCACTAAATGACTAAACATTTAAATCTCTAGACTCCTAAACCCCAAAACCCTCTAAATACTTAAACCATTAAACTGATATAACCTAAATAATAAATAATAATTCTCATTTTTATTTGTCATCATAATTTTAAATATTCATTTTAATTATTTTTTACTTTATTTTCATAGAAATATTAATTACAAAATAAATAATGAGTGAGACAGATATAATTTAAATAAATTATTTTTTATGAAAAAAAATAACTTATAAAAATAAAGAAAATTTCAAGAATTTGAAATTTTATTTAGTAATATAATTTACTTTGATTTTGAATTATTTTCGGTTCTACAAATATATTTTAATTAATATCTATCTTATTAATAATAGTTTATTAATTTATTTTTTGATCATTTTTATAATATATATTAATACATTTTTTTATATTGAATCTACAAAAATATAATTATTAAGATTATTATTACTAAGTATTGTATTCGTATTTTAGAACTGTTAAAAAATTATTATATTTTCAAAGGTAATAACCTTTGAAAATCATGAAAATTCATAAAAATAAATTTATTGTTATTTCATTGATTAAATAAAACCTATAAACACGAAAATGTGTAAACATATAAATCAATAAACTCCATAACCCCAAAATCACAAATAAACTTAAATAATTAAATAGGTATACCCAAAATAATAAATCATAAATCTCATTTTTATTAGTATTCATTATAATTTTAAATATACATTTTAATTATTTTTTAGTTTAATTTTATATAATATAAATTAAAAAATAAATTATTAATGAGACAAATATAATTTAAATAATTTATTTTTCATCAAAAAAATATATAGTATTATAAATGTATACAAAAATTTAAAAATTTAAAATTAATATTTAGTATAATATTTCACTTTGATTTTGAGTCATTTTATGTTTTTCAAATATATTTTAAATAATATTTATTTTATTAATAATTGGTTATTACTTTTTTATGATCATTATTATAATAAATATCAATAAAATAGTTTATATTGAATTTATATTATATATAATTATTATGATTATTATATCTTCATATTGTATTCACTTTTCAAAAAAAAATTTAAAAATTATTATATTTTTTAAGGTGATAACCTTCAAAAATAAAAAAAAATAAGAAAAATAAATTTTATGTTATTTTATTTTTTATATAAAACCTATAAACCACAAAATGACTAAATACTAAAATGACTAAACTCCTAAACCCCGAAGCCCATAAATACTTAAAACATTAAATTAATTTAGTCTAAATAATAAATCATAAATCTCAGTTTTATTAGTATTCATTATAATTTTAAATATCATTTTAATTATTTATCAGTTTATTTTTATAGAAATATTAATTACAAATTAAATTATTAGTGCGACATATATAATTTAAATAATTTCTTTTTCATCAAAAAAAATGCTGATAAAATAAGGCACAATTTTAAAAATAAAAATTTATTTCTTAATAATATATCATATTTTGATTTGAATCATTTTAGATTTTACAATTATATTTTAATTTATATCATTTTTATAAATACAAGTTTATTAATTTATTTATTGATCATTATTATAATATCTATCAATAAAATTATTTATGTTGAGTTTACATTATATATAATTATTAAGATTATTATAACTAAATATTATATTCACATTAAAAAAAATTTAAATTATTATATTTTCAAAGGTTACAACCTTCAAAAATTATAAAAAAATCAAAAAATTAAATTTTTTGTTTTCTCATTCTTAAAATAAAAACTATAAATCACTAAAGGTCTAAACAATTAAATCACTAAAAGTCTAAATAATTAAATCACTAAACTCTTGAACCAAAAAACACCCAAATACATAAACCATAAAACAGGTATGTCCTTAATAATAAATAATAAATCTCAATTTTATTTGAATTTATTATAATTTTAAATATTCATTTTAATTATTTAGTAGTTTGTTATTATAGAATTATAAATATCAAAATAAATTATGACTAAGACAAATATAATTTTTAAATAATTTATTTTTAATAACAAAAATATAGACTTATAAAAAAAGCAAAACATAAAAAAAATTATTATTTAGTAATATATTTTACATTGATTTGAATAAATTTAGATTTTGCAAATACTTTTTAAATAATAATTATTTTATTAATAATAGTTTATTAATTTATTTTTTTGATCATAATTATAATATCTAGCAATATAATTATTTATATTGAATTTAAATGAATTATAATTATGAAGATTTTTAATAATAAATATTATATTTACATTTGAAAAAAATTTAAAAATTATTATATTTTCAAAGGATATAATCTTCAAAAATTAGAAAAAATAATATAAATAAATTTTTTGCTATTTCATTGTTTAAATAAAACTTATAAACCAATAAACGCCTAAACACTTAAACATCTAAACTCCTAAACACAAAAGCCCGTAAATACTTAAACCTTTAAACTCGTAAACCTTAAATATAATTTAAATAATTTATTAAAATATTAATTACAAAATTAATTATGAGTGATAAAAATATAATTTAAATAATTTATTTTTCATCAAAAAAATATATAAGCTTATAAAAAGAAGCAAAAACAAAAAAACAAATATTTTTATTTAGTAATAAATTTTACTTGGATTTTGAATAATTTTAGGTTTTGCAATTATATTTTAATTTATATCCATCATAATAATAATAACATATTAATTTATTTTTTGATAATCGATATCATATCTATTAATAAAATTGTTTATATTTAGTGTATATTATATATAATTATAATGATTATTATTACTAAATATTGTATTCACATTTTTAACAAATTTAAAATTATTATATTGTCAAAGGTTATAACCTTTGAAAATGTGAAAAAATATCAAAAATAATTTATTTGTTATTTCATTGTTTAAATAAAACCTATATACCACTAATTGCCTAAATACTTAAATGAATAACTTCTAAATCTCGAAAACCCTAAATTAGATATTTTTTTAATCAGATATATCCTAAATAATAAATAATAAATCCATTTTTAATTTTCTCATTATAATTTTAAATATACATTTTTAATATTTATTTGTTTATTTTTATATAAATATTAATTACTAAATAAATTATGAGTTAGACAATTATAATTTATATAAATTATTTTTGATCAAAAAAAATATAGATAAACTTATTAAAATAAAAAAAAATTAAAAACAAAAAATTATTATATAAATATATAATTTGCTTTGCTTCTGAATCATTATTGGTTTTGTAATTATATTTTAATTGATATCTATCTTATTAATAATAGATTTTAAATTATTTTTTTGGTCATTATTAGAATATTTATCAATAAAATTATTTATATTGAATTTATATGATATTTTAATATAATGATTATTATAACTAAATAGTGAATTCACTTTTGAAAAAAATTTTAAAATTATTATATTTTCAAAGGTAACCTTTGAAAATGTGAAAAAATAAAATTTTTTTTTTGATATTTCATTGTTTAAATAAAACCTATAAACCACTTAATGCCTAAACACTTAAATCAATAACTCCTAAATCTCTAAAACCCTAAATAATAAATAATAATCCTTTTAAAATGGTAACCCTAAATAATAAATAATAAATCTCAATATTATTTTTTTCATTATACCTTTAAATATTCATTTTAATTATTTATTTGTTTATTTTTATATAAATATTAATTACAAAATAAATTATGAGTTTTACAAATATAATTTATATAAATTATTTTTCATCGAAAAATATAGAAAAACATATAAAAAGAATAAAAAATTTAAAAACTACAATTTATTATATAGTAATATATTTTGTTATGCTTCTGAATCATTTAGGTTTAGTAATTATATTATAATTGATATCTATCTTATTAATAATAGATTATTAATTTATTTTTTGATCATTATTAGAATATTTATCAATAAAATAGTTTATATTGAATTTATATGATATATAAATATAATGATTATTATAACTAAATATTGAATTCACTTTTGAAAAAAATTTAAAAATTATTATATTTTCAAAGATTATAACTTTAAAAAATGAGAAAAAATAATAAAAATAATTTTTTTTATTTCATTTTTTAAATAAAACCTATAAACCACTAAATGCATACACAGTTATATCAGTAAACTCCTAAAACCCATAATGCCTAAATACATAAACCATTAAACCTCTATATACTATTTAATAATTAATAAATTGAATTTTTATTTCATTTTATTATTATTTTAAATATTCATTTTAATTATTTATTAGTTTATTTTTATAGAAATTTTTATTACAAAATAAATTATGAATGCGACACATAATTTAAATAATTTATTTTTAATCAAAAAATATATATACTGCTTATAAAAGAAGTAAAAATTTAAAAATTAAAAATTATTATCCAGTAAGATATTTTACTTTAATTTTGAATCAATTTGTGTTTTGTAAATATTTTTTAATTAATATTAATCTTTTTATTAATAGTTTATTAATTTAATTTTAGATAATTATTATAATATCTAACAATAAAATTATTTATATTGAATTTAAATTTCTTATAATTATTAAGATTATTATAACTAAATATTAAATTTACTTTTGAAAAAAATTTAAAATTATTATATTTTCAAAGGTTATAACCTTCAAAAATGATAATAAATCACAAAAATAATTTTTTTATTATTTTATTATTTAAATAAAACTTATAAACCACTAAATGCCTAAACATTTAAATCTCTAGACTCCTAAACCACAAAGCCCATAAATACATAAGCCTTTAAATTAGTTTACTCTAAATAATAAATAATAAATCTAATTTTTATTAGTATTCATTATAATTTTAAATATTCATTTTAATTATTTATTAGTTTATTTTTATAGAAATATTAATTACAAAATAATTAATTAGTGAGACAGATATTATATAAATAATTTATTTTTCATCAAAAAAATATAAGTTTATAAAAAGAGGCAAAATTTTTAAAACAAAATATTATAATTTAGTAATTTATTTTAATTTAATTTTGAATAATTTTAGATTTTGTAATTATATTTTAATTTATATCTTTCTAATTAATAAAAGTCTATTAATTTATTTATTGATCATTATTATAATATCTATTAATAAAATTATTAATATTTAATTTATATTAT
This sequence comes from Sapria himalayana, assembly GCA_029783825.1. Taxonomy (NCBI): domain Eukaryota; kingdom Viridiplantae; phylum Streptophyta; class Magnoliopsida; order Malpighiales; family Rafflesiaceae; genus Sapria; species Sapria himalayana. The sequence continues at coordinate 366,641 of JAREIK010003105.1, forward strand.
ATATAATTATCAACTTATTATAACTAAATATTATATTCACATTTAAAAAAAATAAAAAATTATTATATTTTCAAAGGTTATAACCTTCAAAAATTAGATAAAATCACTTAAGGCGAAAACACTTAAATGACTAAACCCCAAAACACCTAAATACTTAAACCATTAAACCTGTATATCCTGAATAATAAATAATAAATCTCAATTTTATTTGTATTCATTATAATTTTAAATATTTATTTTAATGATTTATTAGTTTATTTTTATAGAATTATAAATTACAAAATAAATTATGAGGAAGAAAAATATAATTTAAATAATTTATTTTTAATAATAAAAATATAAACTTATACAAAATGCAAAATATTAAAAAAAATATTATTTAGTAATATATACTTTGATTTTGAATAAATTTAGATTTTGAAAATATATTTTAAATAATTTCTATCTTATTAATAATAGTTTATTAATTTATTTATTGATCATTATTATAATATCTTGCAATGTGATTATTTATATTGAATTTAAATGACTTATATTTATTAAGATTATTATAACTAAATATTATATCTACATTTGAAAAAATTTTTAAAGGTTATAACCTTAAAAAATTAGAAAAAAAATATAAAAATAAATTTTTTGTTATATCATTGTTTAAATAAAACTTATAGACCAGTAAATGCCTAAACACTTAAATCTATAAACTCTTAAACACAAAAGCCCCTAAACACTTAAAACTTTAAACTCGCAAACCTTAAATATAATTTAAATAATCTATTTTTCAACAACAAAAAATATAAGCTTATAAAAAGATGGAAAAACTAAAAAACAAAAATTATTATTTGGTCATAAATTTTACTTTGATTTTGAATAATTTTATTTTTTGCAATTATATTTTAATTTATATCTATCATATTAATAATAGCATATTAATTTATTTTTTGATAATTGATATCATATCTATCAATAAAATTATTTATATTTAGTTTATATTATATATAATTATAATGATTCTTGTTACTAAATATTGTATTCACATTTTTAAAAAAATTTAAAATTATTATATTTTCAAAGGTTATAACCTTTGAAAATGTGAGAAAATATCAAAAATAATTTTTTTGTTATTTCATTGCTTAAATAAATCCTATAAACTACTAAATGCCTAAATACTTAAGTCAATAACTCCGAAATCTCAAAAACCCTAAATAGTTAATCCTTTTCAACTGCTAAACACTAATTAATAAATAATAAATCTCAATATTATTTTTTTTTATTATAATTGAAAATATTCATTTTAATTATTAATTCATTTATTTTTATTAAATATTTATTACAATATAAATTATGAGTTAGACAAATATAATTTATATAAATTATATTTCATCAAAAAATATAGATAAAATTATAAAAAATATTTCAAAACAAAAAACTATTATATAGTAATATATTTTGCTTTTCTTCTGAATCATTTAAGGTTTTGTAATTATATTTCAATTGATATCTATCTTATTAATAATAGATTATTAATTTATTTTTTGATCATTATTGAATATTTATTAATAAAAATGTTTATATTGAATTTATATGATATATAATATAATGATTATTAAACTAAATGCCTAAACACTTAAATGACTAAACTACAAAATCATGATACCCCTATATAGATAATCCTTTAAACAACTATACACTAAATAATAATTAATAAATTTCATTTTTATTTGATTTCATTATAATTTTAAAAAATCATTTTGATTGTTTAGTTTTTTATTTATATATATATATTAATTATAAAATAAATTATGAGTTAGAAATATAATTTATTAAAAATATTTTTCATCAAAAAATAGATAAGCTTATAAAAAGAATAAAAATTTTAAAACAAATAATTATTATTAAGTAATAAATTTTACTTTTCATTTTAATCATTTTAAGTTTTGATATTGTATTTTAAGTAATATCAATCTTATTCAAAATAGATTTTTAATTTATTTTTTGATAATTATTAGAATATCTATCGATAAAATTGTTTATATTGAATTTATATGATATATAATTATTATTATTATTATAAATAAATATTTATTCACTTTTGAAAAAATTAAAAAATTATCATATTTTCAATGGATATACCATTTGAAAATATCAAAAAATAATAAAATGAATTTTTTTTATTTTTTTTCTTAAATAAAAACTATAAACCACTAAATGCATACACAGTTAAATCTGTAACCTCCTAAACCCCGTAATGCCTAAATACATTAACCATTAAACTGCTATATACTACTTAATAATTAAAAAATCTAATTTTTATTTCTTTTTATTATAATTTTAAATATTCATTTTAATTATTTATTAGTTTATTTTTATAGAAATATTTATTACAAAATAAAGTATGAGTGCGACAAATATAATTTAATAAATTTATGTTTAATAATAAAAATATACGCTTATAAAAGAAGTAAAAATTTAAAAATTAAAAATTATTATCCAGTAATATATTTTACTTTAATTTTAAATCAATTTGGGTTTTGTAAATTTTTTTTAATTAATATTTATCTTATTATTAATAGTTTATTAATTTAATTTTTGATCATTATTATAATATCTATCAATAAAATTATTTATATTGAATTTATATCATATATAATTATTAATATTATTATAACTATATATTATATTCACATTTCAAAAAATTTTAAATTTTATTATATTTTCAAAGGTTATAACCTATGAAAATGAGAAAAAATTACAAATTTTTTTTTGTTATTTTATTGATTAAATAAAACCAATAAACCACTAAATGCCTAAAAACCTAAATCGCTAAACTCCTAAAAGACAAAACCTCTAAATACTTAAACCATTAAACTATTATACATTAATAATAAATCATAAATATCATTTTAATTACTATTCAATTTAATTTTAAATTTTTATTTTAATTAATTTTTAGTTTATTTTTATAGAAATATTAATTACAAAATAAATTATTAGTGAGACAGATCTTATTTAAATTAGACAGGTATACCCAAAATAATAAATAATAAATCTCATTATTTTTAATTATAATTGTAAATATTCATTTTAATTATTTATTTGTTTATTTATATATATATATTAATTATAATATAATTTATGAGTTAAACAAATATAATTTATGTAAAATATTTTTTATCAAAAAATTATAGATAAACATTTTAAAAGAAAAAAAATTTCAAAACAAAAATTTATTATATAGTAATATATTTTGCTTTGCTTCTGAATCATTTTAGGTTTTGTAATTATATTTTAATTGACATCTATCTTATTAAAATAGATTATTAAGTTATTTTAACATCATTATTAGAATATTTATCAATAAAAATATTTATATTGAATTTATATGATATATAAATATAATGATTATTATAACTAAATATTGTAATCACTTTTGAAAAAATTTTAATAATTATCACATTTTCAAAGGTTATAACATTTGAAAATGTGAAAAAATAAAAAAAATATTTTTTTTTGTTATTCTTTTGTTTAAATAAAACCTATACATCACTAATTGCCTAAGCATTTAAATCACTAAACTACAAAATCCCGATACCTATATATAGATAATCATTTAAATTAGTATACCATCAATAATAATTAATAAATTTCATTTTTATATATTTTCATTATAATTTAAAAAATTCATTTTGATTGTTGTTTTTTTTATTTTTATATATGTATTAATTATAAACAAAAATTATGAGTTAAAAATATAATTTATAAAAATTATTTTTAATCAAAAAATTGATACGCTTATAAAAAGAATAAAAATCTAAAAACAAATAATTATTATTTAGTAATATATTTTGCTTTGATTCTGAATCATTTTAGGTTTTGATATTATATTTTAAGTAATATCAATCTTATTCATAATAAGCACATTTAAATATGGAAAACATCTAACTTTCTCTCGCACGGAAGAAGAAGCTCTCAACCCGTAGAGAGAGAAAATCCCTATTTCTAGAGAGAGAAAACCGCAATTCGAGCTCGAATCAAGCTCCTTTCAAGTGCAAAATGGAGCAAAATGATTTATTCACAATGAATAAATCATTTGCCTCGATAACTAAGGAGCCCGCACCATACTCGCGCACTTTTGGAGCAAAAAACGGGAACCCCGTTATCGTATTTTCAGCCGACGAGTTACAGAAGTTCAAGGAGCCTTATCAATACATGCTTATCGGCAAATTCTCCCACGGAAGGCCTCGCCCGAGCGATATACAACTGTTCTTCTCCTCTCTGAAGCTCATGGGAAGGATAAAGCTGGCCATTTATGACGCGAAACATGTGTTTATTCAGTGCTTTTCAGTTGATGATTATTATCGCATATGGCACCGTGGAGCATGGAAAGTAAGTGGTTTCCTCATGCGCGTGCTGAAATGGACGTAGGACTTCAGTCCAAAGGTGGAGGCGCCAGTTGCTCCGGTTTGGTTTTCTTTGCCGAACCTTCCTATATACATGTTTAATGCTAATCCTCTCTATGCGATATCCTCTTGTTTGGGCAAACATTTGCTTCGGGATGAGGCCACTGTGACATTAACTCGGCCTAGTAAGGCTCGAGTATGTGTAGAGTGTAATCTCCTTACTCCTCTGCCTAATGAAATTTTGATAGGAGAGGGAGAAGATGGGCAGAACAATGGCTATTGGCAAAATGTCATACCCGAAAACATGCCCTCATATTGCTTAATCTGTAATAGGCTTGGGCACGATAAATCTGAATGTAAAATAGGTAGAGAGCCGTCAGGAAAGGTGAAAGGGCAAGTAGCTGCAATAAGAAAAGTAGAAACATGGATAAGGAAGGAGGATGTGGCCCCGAAACCTCTAGGTTTAGGGGATGAAGAAGAGGTTTGTAGGAGAGAGAATGAGAGTTTTTTCTTGGAGGAGGAGGGAGATGGAAGCATTAGGGAGGTAAGCATAGAGGGTAGTAATGAAGAGAATAAGGAAGAGAGATGGGAGGTGGTGAAATTTAGAAGAAAAAGTGCTAGGAAAAATAAACATAGAAGGGTGTTAAAGGAAAAAATAGAAGATTATAGCTGGATAGAGGAGGATCTACTAGACTTTCCGGATGAAGATTCGGAGGTGTTTAGTTGTCCTCAATTAGGTATAGATGAAGTTAAGAAAGAAAGTTATTTAGGAGAAGCGAAGGATGATTTAGAAATGTACGATAAAATTGGTGAAAATTTAAATAAATTTCAATCTATGGAAGCCATAAAGAGAATGGCTATGCAACTCGGTTTACTAGAAAAATATAATGTATTATCTCAATCTATTCCTCCCAAGAGTGCGAGAAATATGAGGAAAGATAAAAAATATGATTCAAAATGCATAACTAGATTACAATCCAAATTAGGTTTTAATGGATAGATATATGTATTGGAATATTAGAGGGGTGGCAAATAACCCTTCGATAAATAGGCTTAAAAATCTGGTTAAAACATATAAAATTGCTTTAGTAGCTATAGCAGAACCTATGACACAGCAGGATCAAATAATAAAATATAGTAGAATATTAGGGTTTAATAATTCATTTTCTAATTTAAATAGTAACTCTGGTTAATGTGGCATAATAATCTAGACATTGAAATATTAAAAGACACAGAACAAATAATACACTTTAAAATTAATAAAAATACAGAAGATATAATATCGGTGGTATATGCTAAAAATGATTAAAAAGCTAGGTTGGTTTTATGGAAGGAAATGCGGGATATAGCATCAAAAAATACTCCTTGGTTAATAGGAGGAGATTTTAATGTAATTAGAAGTTCTTTAGAGAAGAAGGGAGGAAAAACTCCGAACACAATAGCAATGTCTCAATTTAATGAGGCGATTTCTAAATCAAGTCTTATGGAGATAGCTTATACGGGCTCAAATTACACCTGGTGTAACAACTTGAGTAAAAGAAGGGCAATTTGGGCCAGACTGGATAGGGTAATGTGTAATGCTAAGTGGGCAGCCTCGCACGGGTCTACATCACTCAGGCATTTAAGCAGAACCTGTTCAGATCATTCTCCACTTCTTATAACTATTCATCATAATAAAAGGAGGATAAGAAGCTTTAAATTTCAAAATATGTGGGGAAAGCATCCTGAATTTGAAAAATTGGTGAAAGAATCTTGGTCAGAGCCAGCACAGGGTAAACCGATGCAGGTTCTAATGTTCAAGTTAAATAGACTTAAAAAACATTTAAAATCATGGAATAAGGAAGTTTTTGGGAATATAAATCTGAAAATAAAACAAGCAGAAGAGAAGGTAGAAAAATTAGAAATTGAATATGATAATAAAAATGATGATAAGATTAGACAAGAATTAAATAAGGCTAAAGCTGAATTGAGCTTAAAATTACATATGGAGGAGGTATATTGGAAACAACGAGCAAAAATTAAATGGCTAAAAGAAGGCGATAGAAACACTAAATTCTTTCATAATATGAGTAAAATAAAAACTCAGAAAAATAGAATTAAAGCTATAAAAAACACGGAAGGAAAATGGATAGAAGAAGACAAGCAAATTGGAACTCTCTTTGAAATTTTTTTTTAAATCACACTTATGTGGGCATGTGTCTCACGAAGGGAACTCCTTAATATAGGAGATCAGGGCTTCCATTACACAAGATCAGAATCAAATGATGGAAAATATACCAGAGGAGGAAGATGTAAAAAATGCGGTTTTTAATCTTGATAAAGATAGTGCAACGGGCCCAGACGGCTGGAATAACTATTTTTATCAGTTAAATTGGACTATTATTAAACATGATCTAGTTTTAGCAATCGCCAGCTTTTTCATCGGTGCAGATATCCCTAAAGCCTGGGCAAACTCATACATAGTTCTTATTCCGAAAAAAGATGCCCCTCAAATATGTGAGGATTTCAGGCCAATAAGCTTGTGTAATGCGATTTATAAGATTTTAGCCAAAATAATTCAGAACAGGTTAAGTAATATTCTGCCATTAATAATCTCACAAGAGCAAACGGGTTTTGTTAAAAACAGACTGATGATTGAAAATATTAGGTTAGCATCAGAAATGTTGAAAAACATTTCAGCTAAAACAAGAGGGCATAATCTAGCAATCAAGCTGGATTTGTCCAAAGCATTTGACAGGGTTGAATGGGATGTACTTTGCTTTGTACTGAGAAAATATGGTTTCTCCAAATTATGCATAGATTTAATTTATAGATGTGTTTCGAATGTTTGGGTTAGAATTATTATAAATGGAAATATAGGTGAAGAATTTAAACCAAAAAGAAGTCTAAGGCAGGGAGACCCCTTATCCCCCTTTCTATTTGATATATATCTAGAATTGTTTATTCTTAATTTAAACAAAAGAATGTCGGAAGGGAAAATTTTACCTTTTAGACACCCTAAAAACACTCCGAGAATAGGTTGTTTGGCCTATGCTGATGATTTAATAATTTTCACAAATGCAAGTAAAAGATCTATAATATACCTTATAGAATTATTACAACTATTTGAATTAGAAACAGGTCAGATGGTAAATAAAAAGAAGTGCCAGTTTATACTGGGAAAAAAAGCTTTGGAGAGAGATATAAACAAAACTAAAAATTTAACTGGTTTCACCCAAAATAAGGGAGCTTTAATTTATTTAGGCTGCCCAATATTTGAAGGAAAATTGAGAGAGGAATATTTAGCACCGTTGCAAGAAAAAATGCGAAAGAAAATAGCAGGTTGGAAAGAAGATTTACTAGGATTTGGGGGACGGGTTACATTAATTTCGCACGTGCTTCAAAGCACGCAGGTTCATATCCTATCCGTAATACACCCTCCGAAGAAATTCACAAATAAAATAGAAATGGAGATGGCAAATTTTCTATGGGGTAAAAAAGAAGGGAAGAATAAAACTCATTGGAAAAATTGGGGAGATATTTGTTATCCAAAAGCAGAGACAGGTTTAGGAATAATCTCTCTACAATATATGGCCATCGCATGGGACTGCAAAGGATGGTGGAGGTTAAAGGAAAATGATAGTCTTTGGGCAAAATATATGAGGGCAAGATATTTAGAAAAGCGGCCTAAGAAAGTTTCAAACAATTGGAAAGTCTTGGAAAAACAAAAGGAAAAAGTAGAATCCCTCTCAATATTAAAAAAGAGTGGTTGGAAATGGATCCTAACACCACAAGGTAATTTTACACTCAAATCGGTAAAGGAATTAATTAGGAAAAAAAAGCCTGTTCATTCTATATCTAAATGGGTCTGGAGGGCAGGGATACCACAGAAAATGTGCTCGCTAGCATGGAAAGTAACTACAAATGCAATACCTGTGGATACTAATGTTCAAAGAAAAGGCATTAAATTGGTGTCTAGATTTGAATGCTGCTTAGAGGAAGAAGAATCTATGGATCACCTATTTTCGAAAGGTAAAATCGCCATACAGGTCTGGAAGAAATTTGATGAAACAAAGCAAATCATTAAAAGAGAAGATGGTATAATTGAACGAATTAAAACATGGGAAAAAGTAATCTCTACTAATCCTACTAGAATCTGGCTTAATATGTACTTACCACATGTAATAATATGGTGTATATGGAAGGCTCGAAATAGGAGTAGGTTTGAAGGAAAGAAAATGGACACGAATGCAATATCACAAGAAATCAGGCAGGAAATAAGTAATATTTCAAATTTTAACCCTGTAATTTTAAATAAAATAGAAAAAGAAAAGAAAGCTGAACGAGAATGGTTCCTAAATAAGGTATAGCGGGAGGAGGTGGTTTAATAAGAGATTCTACAGGGACAGTTATGAAAGCTTTTACTACAGTTAGTGTAGCAGCCTCGGCTCTACATTCAGAAATTAGGGCATTAAATTTAGGTTTAACTGTTTGTAAAAAATTAGACTATAAGAATATTCAAATACAGGTAGATTCATTGTTATTAGTCAATTTAGTAACAAAGAAAATATCTCTTTGGAAACATGAAGAGGAATTAGAAATTATTTTGAATCTCATAGAAGAACTGAATGCATCAATATTACATATATATATAGAGCTAAACACCCTGGCAGACAATCTTGCAAGGCTAGGTTCGCAAAAAGGAGAAGCAGAATATGATGAGGTTACTCTGCCGATAAAAATAAAAGGCCTAGTGGAACTAGACAAGAATGAAATTCCCTATGTAAGAGTTAGCAAGAGTAGAAAGTGAGAGGCAGTTAAATATTAATAGATTATATAGGTATAACAGAAGAGGAAAGGTTAACGGTAAAAATGGGGTTCTCTTGGGGAATATGGTATAGATGTATTTGTCTTTCTTAGCAGCGCAGCTCACTCAAAGCTTCATTTATTGGGAGGCAAGATTTGTTGGCACATGCAGTCTAAACCTCATTTGCTTTATTTCTTTGTTTATTGTATGTTTAAAACTTTATTTATGCTTATGAGAACAATGTTGTAAAGTCATGTGTTAATTAATTAGTTAGGATGCTAGAACATTAGACGTTGGGTATAGAATAGGTCTTGCTGTCATTAAGGAAGCAAATTTCAGATTTACTAAGGTTCAACGAGGATACAGAAATGAAGCGGCTATGGGAGAAAAATGGAGCTCAAAGTTGTTGGGATACGGCAATGAATTTCAGAAGTTAAGCAAAGGAAGGTGTTAGAAGAATGTATATTTGTTTTCTTGGTTTTCTTAGCAGATCATGGAGGGCAATATAGCGAAAATTAAGTTGTTAGAAAGAATTTAGGCAGTCGGTAGGGGAATTTCTGTCCCTACAGTTACAGCACAGGAATTATACAGCATACATGACGAAGGGTTGGCCAAGCTCTTGTAACAGCATATTAAGTGTAGAGTGCAGCATAGATAGTGAAAGTCAAGGCACCGGAACGTGAAGAACTAGAGGGAGCAGGACTCAAAGGGCTGGAAAAAAGGCTGATGCAGAAAAAGTGTAGCTCCCTATGCAGGAAAAGTGTAGCTCCCTATGCAGGAAAAGTGTAGCTCCCTATGTAGAAAAAGTGTAGCAGGAAGGGTGTTTATGCAGAAAAACCCTATGCAGAAAAATCCCTATGCAGAAAAATCCCTATGCAAATAAATCCCTATGCAGAAGTGTATATTTGGCTTTGTTTTCTTGGTTTTCTTAGCAGCACAGGTATTATACAGCATACATGACGAAGGGTTAGCCAAGCTCTTTTAACAGCATATTAAGTGTAGAGTGCAGCATATATAGTGAAAGTCAAGGCACCGGAACGTGAAGAACTAGAGGGAGCAAGAGTCAAAGGGCTGGAAAAAAGGCTGATGCAGAAAAAGTGTAGCTCCCTATGCAGGAAAAGTGTAGCTCCCTATGCAGAAAAAGTGTAGCAGGAAGGGTGTTTATGCAGAAAAATCCCTATGCAGAAAAATCCCTATGCAGAAAAATCCCTATGCAGATAAATCCCTATGCAGAAAATGTCTATGCAGGCTTTGGAGCCGTCAACTGACTTATAGAAGGAGGTTCATGAAGGACAAGTTAATATCAAGGAAGTGGGTATATAACCGAGTTAAAAATAACTCAAGATCTTTAAACAAATAAGCTTAAAGCGAGCACACATGCACATATTAAAATTAGGCTTGGTTCATTGTTTTTTTCATTAAAGTGTATGGGTGTAAGAGGGTTAAGGGTAGATTTTAGTTTGTAAAAAGGGTATTCCTCCGCCAAAAGAGAGGGTTAAAATTAATAAACAACTTAAAAAAAAAAAATCTTATTCATAATAGATTTTTAATTTATTTTTTGATAATTATTAGAATATGTATCAATAAAATTGTTTATATAGAATTTATATGATATATAATTATTATGATTATTATAATTAAATATTGTATTCACTTTAAAAAAAATTAAAAAATTATTATATTTTCAAAGGTTAAAATCTTAAAAAATGATAAAAAATAATAAAAATAAATTTTTAGTTATATTATTTTTTAAATAAAATCTATATACCATTAAATGCTTACTTACTTAAATTAGTAAGCTCATAAACCCGAAACCCCTAAATACATAAAGATTTTAACATCCATATACTTCTTAATAAATAATAAATCTCTTTTTTTATTTCTATTTATTATAATTTTAAATATTCATTTTAATTATTTATAGTTTAATTTTTTAGAAAAATTAATTACAAAATAAATTTAGAGTGAGAAAAATATTTTTTAAATAATTTATTTTTAATCAAAAAAAATATAAGCTTATAAAAAGAAGAAAAAATTTTAAAATTAAATATTATTATCTAGTAATATATTTTGATTTGATTTTGAATCATTTTGTGTTATGTATATATATTTTAATTAATATTTATATTATTAATAAATGTTTATTAATTTAATTTTTGATAATTATTATAATATCTATCATTAAAATTGTTTATCTTGAATTTATATGATATATAATTAGTAAGATTAATATAATTATAAATAGTATTCACATTTCATAAAATTTTAAAAATTATTTTATTTTTAAAAGTTATAAGCTTTGAAAATCAAAAAAAATCTAAAAAAAAATTATTTTTTTATTATATAAATAAAACATATAAACCACTATATACCTAAAAAAATTGATTAACTCCTAAATGACAAAACTTCTAAAAAATCAAACCATTAAACCGGTATACCACATATAATAAATCATATATCTCATTTTAATTTGTATTCATTCTAATTTTAAATATTCATATTAATTATTTATTAGTTTATTTTGTATAGAAATATTAATTACAAAATAAATAATGAGAGAGACAACTATAATTTTAATAATTTATTTTTAATTAAAAAAAAATAATCTTATATAAAGAAGTAAAAATTTAAAAATAAGAAATTATTATTTAGTTATATATTTTACTTTGATTTTGAATCATTATATATAGGTTTTTCATTTATATTTTAATTGCTATCAATCTTATTAAGAATAGTTTATTAATTTATTATTTGATCAATTTTATAATATCTAAGAATAAAATTACTTATATTGAATTTAAATGTCTTATAATTATTAAGATTATTATAACTAAATATTATATTTACATTTGAAAAAATTTTAAAAATTATTATATTTTCAAAGGTTATAACCTTCAAAAATGATAAAAAGTAACAAAAATAATTTAAATCTATTTTAAATTATGAATAAAATTATTTATTAGTTTATATAAAAATATTAGTTTATTTATTAGTTTAATATATTTTAATATTCATTTTTGAAGTTTATTTATTAGTTTATATTTTAATATTCATTATTTTAGGGTATATCAGTTTATTTATTAGTTTATTTTTCAATAATAATTTATTCATAATTTTTTATTATATCAGTTTAATAAAATTATGAATATTAGTTTAATGGTTTAATATAAACTTATAATTATGATATAACATAAAATTTATTCATAATTATTTTACTTAATATTATATTGACACTTAAATCTTTAAAATTATGAATATTAGTTTAATATAATTACTTAAACTAATAAAAAATTAAACTAATAAAAAATTACTTAAACTATAATGAATAAAATTATAATTTATTCATAATTTTAATATTCATTATTTTGCAATCAATATTAGTTTATTTATTAGAAATATTAGTAACAAAAATAATAAAAAATTAATTATTTAGGGTATATCAGTTTAATGGTTTAAGTATTTAGGAGTTTAGGAGTTTAGTGATTTAAGTGTTTAGGCATTTAGTAGTTTATACGTTTTATTTAAATAATGAAATAACAAAAAAATATTTTTCAAATTTTTTATCAATTTTGAAGGTTATAACCTTTATAAATATAATAATTTTTAAATTTTTTTCAAATGTGAATACAATATTTAGTTATAATAAATTTAATAATTATATATCGTGTAAATTAAAAATAAACAATTTTATTGATAGATATTAATAAACTAAATATAAATATAAATATACAATGATCAAAAAATAAATTAATAAACTATTATTTATTAATAGATATTTATATATTATTTATAAATAACTAAACATTTAAAGTTGGTTTAAAGGTTTAAGTATTTAAGGGTTTTGGGGTTTAGGAGTTTAATGATTTAAGCTTTTAGGCAATTAGTAGTTATTTTGTTTTATATAAACAATAAAATAACAAAAAATTTATTTTTGTGATTTTATCTCATTTTCAAAGATAATAACCTTTAAAAATATTATAATTTTTAAATTATTTTCAAATGTAAATATAATATTTAGTTATAATAATCTTTATAATTATATATCATGTAAATTCAATATAAACAATTTTATTCATAAATATTCTAATAATGATCAAAAAATAAATTAATAATCTATTATTAATAAGATAGATATCAATTAAAATATAATAAAAAAAAACCTAAAATGATTCAGAAGAAATCAAAATGTATTACTATATATAAATTTTTATTTTGAAATTTTTTTTAAAAAAAGTTTTTCCATATTTTTTTGATGAAAATTCATTTATATAAATTATATTTGTCTAACTCATAATTTATTTTTAATTAATATTTATATTAAAATAAATATTTACAATTATAATGTAAAAAATAATATTGAGATTTATTATTTATTATTTAGGGTATAGCGGTCTAATTTAAATTAGATCTGTCTTACTAATAATTTATATTGTAATTAATATTTCTAAAAAAATAATTTGTTAAATAATTAAAATACAAATTTAAAATTATACTGAATAAAAATTTAAATGAGATTTATGAATTATTATTAATATATACGAGTTTAATGGTTTATGTATTTAGAGGTTTAGACCTTTAGAAGTTTAGTGGTTTATAGGTTTTATTTAAACAATGAAATAACATAAAAATTATTTTTGATATTTTTTTCACATTTTCAAAGGTTATAACATTTGAAAATATTATAATTTTTAAATTTTTTCAAATGTAAATATAATATTAAGTTATAATAATCTTAATAATTATAAGTCATTTAAATTATTTAAATTATATCTGTCTCACTAATAATTTATTTTGTAATTAATATTTCAATAAAAATAAATTGATAAATAATTAAAATGAATATTTAAAATTAAAATGAATACTAATAAAAATGAGAATTATGATTTAGTATTTAGACTATAATAATTTAATGTTTTGAGTATTTATGAGCTTCGGGATTAGGAGTTTAGTTATTTTAGTATTTAGTCATTTAGTGGTTTATAGTTTTTATATAAAAAATAAAATAAAAAAAGTATTTTTATTATTTTTTCTCATTTTTGAAGGTTATAACCTTTGAAAATATAATAATTTTTAATTTTTTTTTAAAAAAGTGAATACAATATGAAGTTAATAATCATAATAATTAAATATCATGTAAATTCAATATAAATTATTTTATTGGTATATATTATAATAATGATCATAAAAAAACAATTATTAATAAGATAAATATTGTTTTAAATATATTTGCAAAACCTAAAATGATTCAAAATCAAAGTGAAATATTTTACTAAATATTAATTTTAAATTTTTAAATTTTTGTTTCAATTTATATGCTTATATATTTTTTGATTAAAAATTAACTTTTTAAATTATATTTGTCTCACTAATAATTTATTTTTTAATTTATATTTCTATAAAAATAAACTAATAAATATATAAAATGTATGTTTAAAATTATAATGAATACTAATAAAAATGAGGTTTATTATTTATTATATATAGTATACTAGTTTAATGGTTAAATTATTTAGGGGTTTTTTCGTTTAGAAGTTTAGTAATTTATGTTTTTAGGCATTTAGTGGTTTATAGGTTTTATTTATATAATAAAAATAAATAAATTTTTTTTTGATTTTTCTGATTTTCAAAGGTTATAATCTTTGAAAAAAAATAATTTTTAAAATTTTTTGAAATGTGAATACCATGTATAATTATATTAATCTTACTAATTATATATCATATAAATTAAATATAAACTATTTTAAAAATAGATATTATAATAATGATCAAAAATTAAATTAACAAACTATTATTAAAAATCTATATAAAAATTAAAATATATTTACGTAATACAAAATGATTCAAAATCAAATCAAAATATATTACTAAATAATAATATTTAATTTATACATTTTTCCTTCTTTTTTTAAGCATATATCTTTTTTTCATTAAATATAAATTATTTAAATATTATTTGTCTCATTCGAAATTTATTTCGAATTAATTTTTCTAAAAAATTAATCTATAAATAATTAAAATGAATATTTAAAATTATAATAAATAGAAATATAAATTAGATTTATTATTTAATAAGTAGAATATAGCTATTAAGAGGTTTATATATTTAGAGGTTTCGGGGTTTATGAGCTTACTAATATAAGTAAGTAATCATTTAATGATCTATACGTTTTATTTAAAAAATTAAATAACAAAAAATTTATTTTTTAATTTTTTCTCAATTTTAATGTTATAACTTTTGAAAATATAATAATTTTTAAATTTTTTTCAAAAGTGAAATATAATATTTATTTATAATAATCATAATAATTATATATCATATAAAATCAATATAAATAATTTTATTGATAGAAATTCTAATAATAATTAAAAAATAAATTAAAAATCTAATATGAATAAGATTGATATTACTTAAAATATAATATCAAAACCTAAAATGATTCAAAATCAAAGCAAAATATATTACTAAATAATAATTATTTGTTTTTAAATTTTTATTCTTTTTATAAGCTTATCAATTTTTTGATTAAAAATAATTTTTATAATTTATATTTTTAACTCATAATTTATTTTATAATTAATACATATATAAAGATAAAAAGCTAAACAATCAAAATGAATTTTTAAAATTATAATGAAAACAAATAAAAATGAAATTTATTAATTATTATTTAGGGTATACCGATTTAAAGGATTATCTATATAGAGGTATTGGGATTTTGTAGTTTAGTGATTTAAATGCTTAGGAATTTAGTGGTGTATATGTATTATTTAAACAATAGAATAACGAAGAATTTTTTTTTATTTTTTCACATTTTCAAAGGTTATAACCTTTGAAAATGTAATAATTTTAAAATTTTTTTTAAAAGTGAATACAATATTTAGTTATAATAATCATTATATTTATATATCATATAAATTCAATATAAACAATTTTATTATTAAATATTCTAATAATGATCAAAAAATAAATTAATAATCTATTATTAATAAGATAGATATCAATTAAAATATAATTACAAAACATAAAATGATTCAGAAGCAAAGCAAAATATATTACTATATAATAATTTTTTGTTTTGAATTTTTTTTTTCATTTAAAAAATTTATCTATAATTTTTTGATGAAAAATAAATTACATAAATTATATTTGTGTAACTCATAAATTATTTTGTAATTAATATTTATATAAAAATAAACAAATAAATAATTAAAATGAATATTTAAAATTATAATTAAAATTAATGAGATTTATTATTTATTATCCATGGTATACCGGTCTAATTTAAATTAGATCTGTCTAACTAATAATTAATTTTGTAATTAATATTTCTATAAAAATAAACTAAAAATTAATTAAAATAAAAATTTAAAATTATACTGAATAAAAATTAAAATGATATTTATGATTTATTATTAATGTTTACTAGTTAAATGGTTTAATTATTTAGAGGTTTTGTCTTTTAGTAGTTTAGCGATTTAGGTTTTTAGGCATTTAGTGGTTTATTGGTTTTATTTAATAAATATAATAACAAAAAAAAATTTTGTAATTTTTTCTCATTTTCATAGATTATAACTTTTGAAAATATATTAATATTTTAAATTTTTTGAAATGTGAATATAATATTTAGTTATAATAATATTAATAATTATATATGATAAAAATTCATTATAAATAATTTTATTGATAGATATTATAATAATGATCAAAAATTAAATTAATAAACTATTAATAATAAAATAGATATTAATTAAAAAATATTTACAAGACCCAAATTGATTCAGAATTAAAGTAAAATATATTACTGGATAATAATTTTTAATTTTTAAATTTTTACTTCTTTTATAAGCGTATATATATTTTTTGATTAAAAATAAATTATTTATATTATATTTGTCTTACTCATAATTTATTTTGTAATAAATATTTCTATAAAAAAAACTAATAAATAATAAATGAATATTTAAAATTATAATAAATAAAAATAAAAATTAGATTTATTAATTATTATGTATTATATAGTGGTTTAATGGTTTATGTATTTAGGTATTACAGGGTTTAGGAGTATAATGATTTAATTGTGTATGTATTTAGTGGTTTATAGGTTTTATTTAAAAAATAAAATAACAAAAAATTTATTTTTTTTATTTTTTGATATTTTCAAAGGTTATAAACTTTGAAAATAAAATAATTTTTAAATTTTTTTCAAAAGCGAATTCAATCTTTAGTTAAAATAATCATTATATTTATATATCATATAAATTCAATATAAACAATTTTAGTGATTAATATTCTAATAATGATCAAAAAATAAATTTGTAATCTATTATTAATAAGATAGATATTAATTAAAATATAATTACAAAACATAAAATGACTCATAAGCAAACAAAAATATATTACTATATAATAATTTTTTGTTTTGTAATTTTTTTATTTTAAAAAGTTTATCTATATTTTTTTGATTAAAAATAATTGACATAAATTATATTTTTCTAACTCACAATTTTTTTTTAATTAATATTTATATAAAAATTAACAAATAATAATTAAAATATATATTTACAATTATAATGAAAAAAAAATGAGATTTATTATTAATTATTTAGGGTAAATCGGTTTAATTTAAATTATATCTGTCTCACTTATAATTTATTTTGTAATTAATATTTTTATAAAAATAAACTGATAAATAATTAAAATAAAAATTTAAAATTATACTGAATAAAAATTAAAATGAGATTTATGATTTATTATTAATGTATACCAATTTAATTGTTTAAGTATTTAGAGGTTTTGTCGTATAGCTGTTTAGCTATTCATGTTTTTAGGCATTTAGTGGTTTATAAGTTTTATTTAAACTATAAAATAACAAAAAAAATTTGTAATTTTTTGTCATTTTCATAGCATTATAACCTTAGAAAATATAATAATATTTAAAATTTTTTGAAATGTGAATACAATATTTAGTTATAATAATTTTAATAATTATATATCATATAATTCAATATAAACAATTTTATTGATAGATATTATAATAATGATGAAAAATTAAATTAATAAACTATTAATAATAAGATAGATATTAATTAAAAAATATTTACAAAACCCAAATTGATTCAAAATTAAGGCAAAAAATATTATTGGATAATAATTTTTAATTTTTAAATTTTTACTTCTTTTATAGGCATATATTTTTTTTATTAAAAATAAATTATTTAAATTATATTTGTCGCACTCATAAGTTATTTTGTAATAAAAATATATATAAAAATAAATTAAAAAATAATTAAAATGAATATTTAAAATTATAATAAATTGAAATAAAAATTAGATTTCTTAATTATTAAGTAGTATATAGCAGTTTAATGGTTTATGTATTTAGGCATTACGGGCTTTAGGAGTTTACTGATTTAACTGTGTATGCATTTAGTTGTTTATAGGTTTTATTTAAAAAATAAAATAACAAAATATTTATTTTAATTATTTTTTGATATTTTCAAAGGTTATAACCTTTGAAAATACAATAATTTTTAAATTTTTTTCAAATGTGAATTCAATATTTAGTTATAATAATCATTATATTTATATATCATATAAATTCAATATAAACAAAATTATTGATAAATATTCTATAAATGATAAAAAAAATTAATAATCTTTTATTAATAAGATAGATATCAATTAAAATATAATTACAAAACCTATAATGATTCAGAAGCAAAACAAATTATATTAGTCTATAATAATTTTTTGTTTTTAATTTTTTTTTCTTTTAATAAGTTTATCTATAGTTTTTTTGATGAAAAATAATTTACATAATTTATATTTGTCTAACTTCATAATTTATTTTTAATTAATATTTATATAAAAATAAACAAATAAATAATTAAAATGAATATTTAAAATTATAATGAAACAAAAATGAGATTTATTCTTTATTATTTAAGGTATACCAGTTTAATTTAAATTATATTTGTCTCACTAATAATTTATTTTGTAATTAATATTTCAATAAAATAACACTTAAATCTATAAACTCTTAAACACAAAAGCCCCTAAACACTTAAAACTTTAAACTCGTAAACCTTAAATATAATTTAAATAATTTATTTTTTATCAAAAAAAAAATATAAGCTTATAAAAAGAAGCAAAAACTAAAAAACAAAAATTATTATTTGGTAATAAATTTTACTTTGATTTTGAATAATTTTAGGTTTTGCAATTATATTTTAATTTATATCTATCATATTAATAATAGCATATTAATTTATTTTTTGATAATTGATATCATATCTATCAATAAAATTATTTATATTTAATTTATATTATATATCATTATAATGATTCTTATTACTAAATATTGTATTCACATTTTAAAAAAAATTTAAAATTATTATTTTTTCACGGATTATTACCTTTGAAAATGTGAGAAAATATAAAAAATAATTTTTTTGTTATTTCATTGTATAAATAAATCCTATAAACTACTAACTGCCTAAATACTTAAGTCAATAACTCTGAAATCTCGAAAACCCTAAATAGATAATCCTTTTAAATTAGTAAACCCTAAATAATAGATAATAAATCTTGGTATTAATTTTTTCATTATAATTTAAAATATTCATTTTAATTATTTATTCGTTTATTTTTATTAAATATTAATTACAATATAAATTTTGAGTTAGACAAATATAATTTATATAAATTATTTTTTATCAAAAAATATAGATAAACTTATAAAAAGAAGACAAAATTTCAAAACAAAAATGTATTATATACTAATATATTTTGCTTTCCTTTTGAATCATTTTAGGTTTTGTAATTATATTTTAATTCAGATCTATCTTATTAATAATAGATTATTAATTTATTTTTTGATCATTATTAGAATATTTATCAATAAAATTATTTATATTGAATTTATATGAAATATAAATATAATGATTATTATAACAAAATATTGAATTCACTTTTAAAAAAATTTAAAAATTATTATATTTTCAAAGGTTATAACATTTCAAAATATCAAAAAATAATAAAAATAAATTTTTGGTTTATTTTTTTTTAAATAAAACCTATAACCACTAAATGCATACATAGTTAAATCAGTAAACTTCTAAACCCCGTAATGCCTAAATACATAAACCATTAAACCGCTATATACTACTTTATAATTAAAAATCTAATTTTTATTTCTATTTATTATAATTATAAATATTTATTTTAATTATTTATTAGTTTATTTCTATAGAAATATTTATGACAAAATAAATTATGAATGCGATAAATATAATTTAAATAATTTTTTTTTTCAATAAAAGTTTTACGCTTATAAAATAAGTAAAAATTTAAAAATTAAAAATTATTATTAAGTAATATATTTTACTTTAATTTTGAATCAATTTGGGTTTTGTAAATATTTTTTAATTAATATCTTTCTTATTATTAATAGTTTATTAATTTAATTTTTGATCATTATTATAATATCTATAAATAAAATTGTTTATATTCAATTTATATGATATATAATTATTAATATTATTATAACTAAATATTATATTCGACATTTCAAAAAATGTTAAATATTATTATATTTTCTAAGGTTATGACCTATGAAAATGAGAAAAAATTACAAATATTTTTTTGTTATTTTATTGTTTAAATAAAACCTATAAACCACTAAATGCCTAAACACCTCTAAATACTTAAACAATTAAACTGGTATACAATAATAATAAATCATAAATTTTTCATTTTAATTTTTATTCAGTTTAATTTTAACATTTTATTTTAATTATTTATCAGTTTATTTTTATAGAAATATTAATTACAAAATAAATTATTAGATAGATAGATCTAAATTAAATTAAACCGGTATACTGTAAATAATAAATAATAAAACTCATTTTTTTTTCATTATAATTTTAAATATTCATTTTAATTATTTATTTGTATATTTTTATATAAATAGTAATTATAAAATAAATTATGAGTTAAACAAATATTATATATATAAATTATTTTTCATCAAAAAAAATATAGATAAATTTTTAAAAACAAATTTCAAAACAAAAAATTATTATATAGTAATATATTTTGCTTAGCTTCTGAATCATTTTAATAATTGTAATTATATTTTAAATGATATATATCTTATTAATAATAGATTATTAATTTATATTTTTATCATTATTAGAATATTTATCAATAAAAATTTTATATTGAATTTATATGATATATAATTTAATAATTATTATAACTAAATATTGTTTCACTTTTAAAAAATGTTTTAAAATTATTATATTTTCAAAGTTATAAAATTTGAACATATGAAAAAATAAAAAAAAATATATTTTTGTTATTTCATTATTTAAATAAAACCTATACACCACTAAATGCCTATTCGCTTAAATCACTAAACTACAAAATCTCGATACCCCAATATAGATAATCCTTTAAACCGGTATACACTAGATAATAATTAATAAATCTCATTTTTATTTGTTTTCATTATAATTTAAAAAAATCATTTTGATTTTTAGTTTTTTATTCGTATATCTCTATTAATTATAAAATAAATTATGAGATAAAAATAAAATTTATAAAAATTATTTTTTATCAAGAAATAGATAAGCTTATAAAAAGAATAAAAATTTAAAAACAAATAATTTTTATTTAGTAATATATTTGCTTTGCTTTTGAATCATTTTAGGTTTTGATATTATATTTTAAGTAATATCAATCTTATTCATGAAAGATTTTTAATTTATTTTTTGATAATTATTAGAATATCTATCAATAAAATAGTTTATATTGAATTTATATGATATAGAATTATTATGATTATTGTAAATAAATATTGTATTCACTTTTGAAAAAAATTTAAAAATTATTATATTTTCAAAAGTTATAACCCTAAAAAATTAGAAAAAATAATAAAAATAAATTTTTTGTTATTTCATTTTTTAAATAAAACCTATAGATCATTAAATGCTACTTACTTATATCAGTAAGCTCATAGATCCCGAAACCCCTAAATACATAAACCTTTTAACATCTATATACTACTTAATAATTAATAAATCTCATTTTTATTTCTATTTATTATAATTTTAAATATTCATTTTAATTATATATAGTTTAATTATTTAAAAAAATTAATTACAAAAAAAATTTTGAGTGAGACAAATATTATTTAAATAATTTATTTTTAATCAATAAAAAATATAAGCTTATAAAAAGAAGGAAATATTTGAAAATTAAATATTATTATTTAGTAATATATTTTGATTTGATTTTGAATCATTTTGTGCTATGTAAATATATTTTAATTAATATTTATATTATTAATAATAGTTTATTATTTTAATTTTTCATCATTATTTTACTATCTATCATTAAAATTGTTTATATTGAATTTATATGATATATAATTATTAAAATTAATATAATTATACATGGTATTCACATTTCAAAAAATTTTAAAAATTATTTTATTTTTAAAGGTTATAACCTTTGAAAATCAGATAAAATCAAAAAAAAATATTTATTTTTATTATATAAATACAACTTATAAACCACTAAATGCCTAAAAACATAAATTTCTAAACTTCTAAATGACAAAACCCCTAAATAATTTAACCATTAAACCGGTATACTATATATAATAAATAATAAATCTCATTTTTATTAGTATTCATTATAATTTTAAACATACATCTCAATTATTTATTAGTTTATTCTTTAGAAATATAAATTAAAAATTAAATTATTAGTGAGACAAATATAATTTAAACAATTTATTTTTTATCAAAAAATATATAGGCATATAAATGGATACAAAAATTTAAAAATTTAAAATTAATATTTCGTAAAATATTTCACTTTGATTTTGAATCATTTTAGGTTTTGAAAATACATTTTAAACAATATTTATCTTATTAATAATTGTTTATTATTTTTTTATGATCATTATTATAATATATACCAATAAAATAATTTATATTGAATTTAAATGATATTTAATTATTATGATTATTAACTTCATATTGTATTCACTTTCCGAAAAAAAATTATAAAATTATTATATTTTCAAAGGTTATAACCTTCAAAAATGATAAAAATTAACAAAAATTCTTTTTTTTTATTTTATTTTTTAAATAAAACCTATAAAAAACTAAATGACTAAATACTAAAATGACTAAACACCTAATACTCGAAGCTCATAAATACACAAAACATTAAATTAGTATAGTTTAAATAATAAATCAAAATTCTCATTTTTATTAGTATTCATTATAATTTTAAATATTCATTTTAATTATTTATTATTTTATTTTTATATAAATATTAATTACAAAATAAATTATTAGTGAGACAGATATAATTTAAATAATTTATTTTTCATCAGAAAAAAAAATATATGCTTATAAAAAGAGGCAAAATTTTAAAAATAAAAAATTATTTTTTATTAATTTATCTTATTTTGATTTTGAATCACTTTGGATTTTAAAATTATATTTTAATTTATATCATTCTAGTTAATACTAGTTTATTAATCAATTTATTGATCATTATTATAATATTTATTAATAAAATTATTTATATTTAGTTTATATTATATAAAATTATTAAGATTATTATAACTAATTATTATATTCACATTTAAAAAAAATTAAAAATTATTATATTTTCAAAGGTTATAACCTTCAAAAATTAAAAAAAATCAAAAAATTAAATTTTTTGTTTCTTCATTCTTTAAATAAAAACTATAAATCATTAAAGGTTAAACAATAAATCACTAAACTCCTAAACCACAAAACACCTAAATAAGTAAACCATTAAACCGGTATATCCCGAATAATAAATAATAAATCTCAATTTTATTTGTATTTATTATAATTTTAAATATTCAATTTAATTATTTATTAGTTTATTATTATAGAATTATAAATTACAAAATAAATTATGAGTAAGTCAAATATAATTTAAATATTTATTTTTTAAAAAAAATATAAACTTATAAAAAAAGCAAAACATTAAAAAAATTATTATTTAGTAATATATTTTACTTTGATTTTGAATAAATTTAGATTTTGCAAATATATTTTAAATAATATCTATCTTATTAACAATAGTTTATTAGATTTTTTTGATCATTATTATAATATCTAGCAATATAATTATTTATATTGAATTTAAATGACTTATAATTATTAAGATTATTATAACTAAATATTATATTTGCATTTGAAAAAAATTTAAAAATTATTATATTTTCAAAGGTTATAACCATCAAAAATTAAAAAATTAATAAAAATAAATTTTTTGTTATATCATTATTTAAATAAAACTTATAAACCACTAAATGCCTAAACACTTAAACCTCTAAACTCCTAAACACAAAAGCCCCTAAAACTTAAACCTTTAAACTCATAAACCTTAAATATAATTTAAATAATTTATTAAAAGATTATTTACAAAATAAATTATGAGTGATACTAATATAATTTAAATAATTTATTTATCATCAAAAATATATATATAATCTTATAAAAAGAAGCAAAAACTAAAAAAAATTATTATTTAGTAATAAAATTTACTTGGATTTTGAATATTTTTTGCAATTATATTTTAATTTATATTTATCAAATTAATAATAGCATATTAATTTATTTTTTGATAATTGATATCATATCTTTCAATAAAATTGTTTATACTTAGTTTATATTATATATAATTATAATGATTATTATCACTAAATAGTGTATTGACATTTTAAAAAAATTTTAAAATTATTATATTTTCAAAGGTTATAACCTTTGAAAATGTGAAAAAATATCAAAAATAATTTTTTTGTTATTTCATTGTTTAAATAAAACCTATAAACCACTAAATGCCTAAAAACATAAATCGCTAAAGTCATAAACAAAAAAACCTCTTTATACTTAAAATATTTGACTAAATACATTAATAATAATTCATAAATCTCATTTTAATTTTTATTCAGTATAATTTTAAATTTTTATTTTAATTATTTATCAATTTATTTTTATAGAAATATTAATTACAAAATAAATTATTAGTGAGACAGATCTAATTTAAATTAGACCTGTATACCCAAAATAATAAAGAATAAATCTCAATATTATTTTTTTCATTATAATTTAAAATATTCATTTTAATTAATTATTTGTTTATTTTTATATAAATATTAATTAAAAAATAAATTATGAGTTAAACAAATATAATTTATATAAATTAATTTTCATCAAAAAAATATGGATAAACTTTTAAAAGAAAAAAAATTCAAAACAACAAATAACTATATAGTAATATTTTTTGATTTCTTCTGAATCATTTTAGGTTTTTTTATTATATTTTAATTGATATCTATCTTATTAATTATTTTTTCATCATTTTTAGAATATTTATCAATAATATTGTTTATATTGAATTTATATGATATATAAATATAATGATTATTATAACTAAATATTGAATTCACTTTTGAAAAAAATTTAAAAATTATTATATTTTCAAATGATATAACCTTAGAAAATATCAAAAAATAATAAAAATAAATATTATGTTATTTTAATTTTTAAATAAAACCTATAAACCACTAAATGCATACACTATAAAATCAGTCAACTCCTAAGGCCCGTAATGACTAAATACATAAACCATTAAACTACTATATACTACTTAATAATTAAGAAATCTAATTTTTATTTCAATTTATTATTATTTTAAATATTCATTTTAATTATTTATAAGTTTATTTTATAGAAATATTTATTACAAGATAAATTATGAGTGCGACAAATATAATTTAAATAATTTATTTTTAATCAAAAAAAAATATAATCTTATAAAAGAAGTATAATTTTAAAAATTAAAAATTATTATCTAGTAATATTTTTTACTTTAATTTTGAATCAATTTGGGTTTCAGTAAATATTTTTTAATTAATATCTATCTTAATATTAATAGTTTATTAATTCAATTTTTGATCATTATTATAATATCTATCAATAAAATTGTTCATATTGAATTTATATGATATATAATTATTAAAATTATTATAACTAAATATTGTATTCACATTTCAAAAAATTTTAAATATTATTATATTTTCAAAGGTTATAACCTATGAAAATTACAAAAAATTACAAATTTTTTTTTGTAATTTTATTGTTTAAATAAAACCTATAAACCACTAAATGCCTAAAAACATAAATCTCTAAACTCTTTAAAGACAAAACTTCTAAATACTTAAACTATTAAATTGGTATACATTAATAATAAATCATTAATCTCATTTTAATTTTTATTAAGTGTAATTTTAAATTTTTATTTTAATTATTTATCAGTTTATTTTTATAGATAAATTAATTACAAAATAAATTATTAGTGCGACAGATCTATTTTAAATAATTTATTTTTTATCAAAAGAAATTATATATGCTTATAAAAAGAGGCAAAATTTTAAAAACAAAAATTTATTATTTTGTAATATATTTTATTTTGATTTTGAATCATTTTAGTTTTTGCAATTATATTTTAATTTATATCATTCTTATTAATAATAGTTTATCAATTTTTTATTGATCATTATAATAATATCTATTAATAAAATTATTTATATTGAGTATACATTATATATAAATATTAAGATTATTATTACTGAATATTATATTCACATTTAAAAAATATAAAAAATTATTATAATTTCAAAGGTTATATCCTTCAAAATTTAAAAAAAATCAAAAAAATTAATTTTTTATTTTTTCATTCTTTAAATAAAAACTATAAATCACTAAAGTCATAAACACTTATATCACTAAACCCCAAAAAACCTAAATACTTAAACCATTAAACCTGTATATCCTGAATAATAAATAATAAATCTCAATTTTATTTGTATTCATTATAATTTTAAATATTCATTTTAATTATTTATTAGTTTATTTTAATAGAATTATAAATTAAAAATAAATTATTTGGAAGAGAAATATAATTTAAATAATATACTTTTAATAACAAAAAATATAAACTTATAAAAAAAAGCAAAACATCAAAAAATATTATTTACTATTATATTTTACTTTGATTTTGAATAAATTTATGATTTGCAGATATATTTTAAAAAATATCTATCTTATTAATAATAGTTTATTAATTTATTTTTTGATCATTAATATAATATCTATCAATATAATTGTTTATATTGAATTAACATGATATATAATTATTAAGACTATTATAACTAAATATAGTATTCACATATAAAAAAAATTAAAAATTGTTATATTTTCAAAGGTTATAACCTTCAAAAATGAGAAAAATAACAAAAATAAATTTTTTCTTATATCATTGTTTAAATAAAACTTATAAACCACTAAATGCCATAATAAATAAATCTCTAAACTCCTAAACCCCGAAGCCCCTAAATACCTAAACCTTTAAACTCGTAAACCTACAATATAATTTAAATAATTTATAGAAATATTAATTATAAAATAAATTATGAGTGACAAATATAATTTAAATAATATATTTTTAATCAAAAAAATATAAGCATATAAAATGATGCAAAAACTAAAAAAAATTATTATTTAGTAATAAATTTTACTTTGATTTTGAATCATTTTAGGATTTTTAATATATATTTTAATTTATATCTATCATATTAATAAGAGTTTTTTAATTTATTTTTTGATAATTGATATAATATTATCACTAAAATTGTTTATATTTAGTTTATATTATATATAGTAATAATAATAATTATTACTAGATATTGTATTCACATTTTTAAAAAAATTTAAAATTATTATTTTTTCAAATTTTATGTCATTTAAAAATTTTAAAAAATATCAAAAATAAATTTTTTATTATTTCATTATTTAAATAAAAGTTATAAACTATTAAATGCCTAAATTCTTAAATCAATAACTTCTAAATCTCGAAAACTCTAAATAGATAAATTTTTTAAATAGCTATATCCTAAATAATAAATAATAAATCACATTTTTATTTTTTTCATTATAATTTTAAATATTCATTTTAATTATGTATTTGTTTATTTTTATATAAATATTATTTACAAAATAAATTATAAGTTACACAAATATAATTTATATAAATTATTTTTCAACAAAAAATAAAGATAAACTTATTAAAAGAAAAAAAATTAAAAACAAAAAATTATTATATAGTAATATATTTTATTTTGTTTCTGAATCATTTTAGGTTTTGTAATTATATTTTAATTGATATCTAACTTATTAATAATAGATTATTAATTTATTTTTTGATCATTATTAGAATATTTTTCAATAAAAATATTTATATTTAATTTATATGATATATAGATTTAATAATTATTATAACTAAATATTGTATTCACTTTTGAAAAAAATTTAAAATTATTATATTTTCAAAGATTATAACCTTTGATCGTGTGAAAAAACAAAAAAAATATTTTTTTTATTATTTCATTGTTTAAATAAAACCATTAAACCACTAAATGCCTAAACACTTAAATCACTAAACTACAAAATCCTGATACCCCTATATAGATAATCGTTTAAATGGGTTGACCCTAAATAATAATTAATAAATCTCATTTTTATTTGTTTTCATTATAATTTAAAAAATTCATTTTAATTGTTTAGATATATATATATATATATTAATTATAAAATAAATTATTATTTAAAAATATATTTTATAAAAAATATTTTTAATCAAAAAATAGATAAGCTTATAAAAAGAATAAAAATTTAAAAACAAATAATTAAAATAAAGTAATATAATTTGCTTTACTTTTGAAACATTTTAGGTTTTGATATTATATTTTAAGTAATATCAATCTTATTCATAATAGATTTTTAATTTATTTTTTGATAATTATTAGAATATCTTTTAATAAAATTATTTAAATTGAAATTATATGATATATACTTATTATGATTATTATAAATAAATATTTAATCACTTTTTAAAAAATTTTAAAAAGTATTATATTTTCAAAGGTTACCTTTGAAAATATCAAAAAAATAATAAAAATAATTTTTTTTATTTTTTTTCTTAAATAAAACCTATAAACCACTAAATGCATACATAGTTAAATCAGTAAACTCCTAAATCCTGTAATGCCTAAATACATAAACCATTAAACTAATATATACTACTTAATAATTAATCAATCTATTTTTTATTTCTATTTATTATAATTTTAATTATTCATTTTAATTATTTATTAGTTTATTTTTATAGAAATATGTATTACAAATTAAAGTATGAATGCGATAAATATAATTTAATTAATTTATTTTTAATAAAAAAATATACGCTATAAAACCTATAAACCACTAAAAGCCTAAAAACATAAATCGCTAAACTCCTAACTGACAAAACCTCTAAATACTTAAACTATTAAACTGGTATACATTAATAATAAATCTTAAATATCATTTTAATTTTTATTCAGTATAATTTTAAATTTTTTTTTATTTATCAGTTTATTTTTATAGAAATATTATTTACTAATTAAATTATTAGTGAGACGGATGTAATTTAAATTAAACCAGTATCCCTAAATAATAAATAATAAAAATAAATCTCATTTTTTTAATTATAATTTTAATTTTCTTTTTAATTATTTATTTGTTTATTTATATATAAATATTAATTACAAAATAAATTATGTGTTAGACAAATATAATTTATATAAATTATTTTTCATAAAAAATATAGATAAATTATTAAAAGAATAAAAAATTCAAAAACAATAAATTATTATATAGTAATATATTTTTCTTGGCTTCTAAATAATTTTAAGTTTCGTAATTATATTTTAATTAATATCTATCTTTTTATTAATGGATTATTAATTTATTTTTTGATTATTATTAGAATATTTATCAATAAAATTATTTATATTGAATTTATATAATATATAAATATAATGATTAGTATAACTAAAAATTGTATTCACATTTGAATAAAATTTAAAAATTATTATATATTCAAAGATTATAACCTTTGAAAATATAAAAAAATAATAAAAATAAATTTTTTGTTATTTTATTTTTTAAATAAAACCTATAAACCACTAAATGCTAGGAGTTCTCATGGGACGGGATGAGATGGGGATTACAAATCTCCAGTCCCTTCCCACAGTTCGGAGATTTTTTTTGAAGATCCAGACATGTCCCATAGGTTGAAAATATCAGGATGGGACGGAATGTAGATCAGGGATTTTGGGTAGGAGAAAACGGTTTCGGGACGGAACAGAGTTCAGACATTTTTTTCAATTTATTTTCTTAAAACCGGCCAAGTTAGTTTATGTCAAAATCTTTTGTTGTACCATTTATCATTCCTTAGTTATGTATCTTTCTAACTCAAATTAGGCCAATTTTGTTTTGTCAAATAGTCTGAATACCACAAACAAGTTCAATTACCTTGTCAAAAACTTTGATGTGTAGAAAATGATAGAAATGTTAAATAAAATGGGACCGAGTTGTGTGCTTAATTTAGTTCTTTGTTTTGTCACAAGTTGGCTTTGTTCAGCCGAGTGAAAGTTAACAATAATAGCAAGACTACATTTTTTAAACAATTACTTAAAATATTAAGGAATAGATAAAGATGACCACAAACATTGGTAGCAGCAATTACTACTTAAGTAATTGCTAAAATTAGGCAGCTTAATATAACAAAAAATACAACTAATAACAACCATTATAATAATCATTTCAAAGGTCCATCCTGGAACAGCAACGAAAATCCAAACCCAATTAATTATCTCTTCTACAACTCCTCCCTTTTCTTCCTCCACTGTAGAAGGACAACCAAAGATGAAAACGTGTTACTCATGTAGACATAAATTTCTAAGATGGAAGAGTAATAAAAAAACAAAATATTACCTTATAAAATGTAATACACCCATTCCAAATTTAGTTGGCCAACTATAGTTGGAAGAATATTTGGATCTTGAGACCCCTTTGAAAATTGTAATTGAACAATATTTTTATTAAATTGAATGAATAAAATAAGTAAAAGTGAAATTAAAATTTACAAGATTTGTATACTAACCTGATTCATTATCATCAAGGTCTTGAACTAATTCTTCAATTTCAATAGGTTTGTTTGAGCTTCTAAACCAATCTGGTAGACATATGAGAACTTCAGCTGTAATAGGTGTTAAAGAACTCCTAAATTTATCTAAAGTTCTCCCCCTAGTGCTAAATGTAGATTCCTAGGCCACAGTAGATGCTTGGATAGCAAATACATCTCTTGCTACATTTGCCAAAGAAGGATACCTAACCTCATTTACCTTCCACCAGTTTAGAAAATAAAAATCAATTCTATTTTTTTCAAGTTTATCCTCCAAGTACCTATCCAACTCTTCCAAAACTGCAACTTCTTGTTCTTTCTCCAATTCAACAAAAAAAATAATCAACATAAGTATCACTACCTTCAAAGAAATCATCATTTTTCTTCAACATAGTAGAAGAGAAATCATCTTCTTTTGATTCATCTTCATTTAAATCTTTATAATCATCCATCATCTCATTTAAAGCATTTATAACCTTTTTTTTCAAATTTTCATCCAATTCCTCTCCATAATGCTAAGTGTAGTTAGCCTTGAGATATTTGAGCTTATATCTAGGATTCAACACAACTACTACAAAAAGCATAATATTTGTTGACTGAAGAGAACCCCAATATTTGTTGAATTTATGCCTCATTTTCATACCCATTTCAGACACTATTGTATCTCTACTATTTTCACAAAGATCAATTTTTTTTTCAAAATTCGAAAATCTCAGGAAAATAAACACTAGAGGTAGAATATTATGAGCCAGAAAATTTACAAGTTACCTCATAAAATGTTTTCAAGAAACGAGCCAAAATTTTGGCGTTTGTTCAGTCTCTCTCAGTTGGAAAGTTTGAACCAAACTTCTTCAAAAACCTTTTGTCTTTCTCCTCCAACTTATCAAATTCTTTTTGATATTTTATATAAGTTTGTAGCATCAAATAGGTTGAATTCCATCTTGTAGGAAAATCTAATTGCAATGAAGATTCATATGTCAAGTTTGCTTCTTCAACACATAACTTAAACATATCAAATCTTTTAGGGCTGCTCCTCACATATTTCACCACACCTTTAATTTTTTGAATAGCACCCTCAACTACTGCAATGCCATCTATGACAATTAAGTTTAGGATATGAGCACAACATCTCATATGAAAATGCTTGCCTCTCAAAGGTACAATACTTTTCATCACATGCCTTTTTTTCAATTATTCAACTGCAACATCATTATTTGATGCATTTTCAACAGTAATGCATATCAACTTTCTCAAACTCCATTCAATCATTCAAAAACTCAATAGCATTTCTAATATTAACTCCAGATTGGCTTTTAATTATACAAAAGTTCAAAAGCCTTTGATGCATATTCCATTGAGAATCAATGAAATGAACAGTGAAACTTATATAAAACAAATTTTGAATGCTAGTCCAAGTATAGGTAGTCAATGAAACTCTACAACAATGAAATGATATGCTATCAAATAATTTCTTCTTTTCCTTCACAAACAAAGAAAAATAATCCCTCAACATAGAGTGCCTAGATGGAATTTTAAATTGAGGCACACTAACTTCACAAAACTCCTTAAACTCATCCCTCTCAACAAAACAAAAAGGCAATTCATCTTTTATGATCATTTTCACCAAAGCCTCCCTAACTAGTTGTTGATCAAATTGCCAACAAGTTAATTTGTTATCCTCTAAACTAGTACCTTTAGTGAAACTCAACAAAGATTGTGACTTGTCTTTACCTTTGTGAGCTTCTATTAATTCTTTTTTGTGTAAAAATTTCCTACAAGTCTCTCACAAGTATTTCCATAAACAGGAAGTACCTTGATCACTTTATGCCAATTATTCTTTCCTACACCATATACGAGCTGCTCTACTAGTTTCATTTCCCTCTGAATCAACTAATATCTCATAAGTTTCCCAAACAGCAGACTTATACTTTTTATGAGCTTGAGGTTCAGATGTACATTGACTTTCTTTTACAATTGGAATTGAAGAACCTGCCGTAACAATAGGAGGGTCAGTGAAAGGATGATTATTGGATTTACCAGTACTTTGATCATTTGAGATGTGATCATCTTCAATTTATTGTAATTTTCGTTAACCGCTGGATTGTGCCATATGCATTGCCATTAATTAATATGATATGTTAAGCATAAATACATGTAAATATTTCAAACAAGCAAGCTATACAAAACTTACTGTAAGACATTCAGCCCACTCATTCGGCCCAACTACAACACTACAACCAATACTCAACAAAACTGACTAAGACACGTAATAATAATAATTAATCACTCAATTCTCGTCAAAAAAACAAACAAAAGGCTGGTGGCATCTGAGACATGGTGGAGGAAACCAGAAGTGCGACGGACAACTTTGGACCTAACTGAACATGGCTGGAAAGACGTGAGGTGGCCTAGAACTCGTCGGAACAACAATAGGTGTGTCGGAATTGGATGGGCAGTAGCGGAATTGGGGGCATCTTCATGTTATATATATATATATATATATATATATATTCGAAATTGGTGGCATCTTCATGTTATATATATATATATATTCCTAGTTCTAGTATCGGTTTTTTTGGATGGGATGGTTCTCAGGATGGATATTGCTTAAGATCCGAAACCATCCCAAAAGAAAAAATACGTGACAGAACGGGACAGGAAAAGTCAAAGTCAACGGATTTTCCCGATTCTTTCGAGACAAGACTTTGGGTTGGGTAATGGATCTCCGAGTCCCGTGAGCAACCCTACTAAATGCATATAAAGTTAAATCAGTAAACTCCTAAACCCCGTAATGCCTAAATACATAAACCATTAAACCGCTAAATACTACTAAAAAATTAATAAATCTATTTTTTATTGCTATTTATTATATTTTTAAATATTCATTTTAATTATTTATTTGTCTATTTATATATAAATATTAACTACAAAATAAATTGAGTTAGACAAATATAATTTATATAAATTATTTTTCATCAAAAAATTATTGATAAACTTTTTAAAAGAAAAAAAAAATTCAAAACTAAAAATTATTATATAGTAATATATTTTGCTTTTCTTCTAAATCATCTTAGGTTTTGTAATTATATTTTAATTGATATCTATCTTAAAAATAATAGATTATTAATTTATTTTTTGATCATTATTAGAATATTTATCAATAAAATTATTCTTTATTGAATTTATATGATAAATAAATATAATGAATATTACAACTAAATATTGTATTCACATTTGAAAAAATTTAAAAATTATTATTTTTTCAAAGGTTATAACCTTTGAAAATATAAAAAAATAATAAAAATAATTTTTTTATTATTTTATTTTTTTAATAAAACCTATAAACCACTAAATGCATACACAGTTAAATCTGTAAACTTTAAACCTCATAATGTCTAAATACATAAACCATTAAACCACTATATACTACTAAATAATTAATAAATCAAATTTTTATTTTTATTTATTACAATTTTAAATATTCATTTTAATTATTTATTAGTTTTTTTTATATAAATATTTATTACAAATTAAATTATGAGAGCGACATATATATTTTAATTAATTTATTTTTAATCAAAAAAAATATGTGCCTATAAAAGAAGTAAAAATTTAAAAATTAAAATTTATTATCCAGTAATATATTTTACTTTAATTTTGAATCATTTTGGGTTTTGTAAATATTTTTTAATTAATATCAATCTTTTTATTAATAGTTTATTAATTTAAATTTTGATATTTTTTATATTATCTATCAATAAAATTGTTTATATTGAATTTATATGATATATAATAATTAATATCATTATAACTAAATATTGTATTCACATTTCAAAAAATATTAAATATCATTATATTTTATAATGTTATAACCAATGAAAATGAGAAAAAATTACAATTTTTTTTTGTTATTTTATTGTTTAAATAAAACCTATAAACCACTAAATGCCTAAAAACATAAATTGCTAAACTCCTAAACGACAAAACCTTTAAATAGTTAAACTATTAAACATTTGTCCATTAATAAAAAATCATAAATCTCAATTTAATTTTTATTAAGTATAATTTTAAATTTTTATTTTAATTATTTATCAGTTTATTTTTATAGAAATATTAATTACAAAATAAATTATTTGTGAGCCAGATCTAATTTAAATAATTTATTTTTCAATAAAAAAATATATATCCTTATAAAAAGAGGCAAAATTTTAAAAACAAAAATTTATTATTTAGTAATATATTTTATTTTTATTTTGAATCATTTTAGATTTTGCAATTATATTTTAATTTATATCATTGATATTAATAATAGTTTATTAATTTTTTATTGATCATTATTATAATATTTATTAATAAAATTATTTATATTGAGTTTACATTATATATAATTATTAAGATTATTATTACTGAATATTATATTGACAATTAAAAAAAATTAAAAATTATTATAATTTCAAAGGTTATAACCTTCAAATATTAAAAAAAATCAAAAAATTTAATTTTTTATTTTTTTATTCTTTAAATAAAAACATTAAATCACTAAAGTCCTAAACACTTAATTCATTAAACCCCAAAACACCTAAATACTTAAACAATTAAACTAGTATATCCTGAATAATAAATAATAATTCTCAATTTTATTTGTATTCATTATAATTTTAAATATTCATTTTAATTATTTATTAGTTTATTTTTATAGAATTATAAATTAAAAAAGATTATGTGGAAGACAAATATAATTTAAATAATTTACTTTTAATAATAAAAAATTTAAACTCATAAAAAGAAGCAAAACATCAGAGAAATTATTTTTTAGTATTAAATTTTACTTTGATTTTGAATAAATTTACATATTGCAAATATATTTTAAAAAAAAAATCTATCTTATTAATAATAGTTTATTAATTTATTTTTTGATCATTAATATAATATATTTCAATATAATTGTTTATATTGAATTTACATGATATATAATTATTAAGATTATCATAACTAAATATAGTATTCACATATAAAAAAATTTAAAAAATTGTTATATTTTCAAAGTTTATAACATTCAAAATTGAGAAAAAACAAAAAAATAAATTTTTTGTTATATCATTGTTTAAATAAAACTTATAAACCATTAAATGCCATAATAAATAAATCTCTAAACTCTTAAACCCAGAAGCCCCTAAATACCTAAACCTTTAAACTCGTAAACCTTAAATATAATTTAATTAATTTATAGAAATATTAATTACAAAATAAATTATGAGTGATACAAATATAATTTAAATAATATATTTTTCATCAAAAAAACATATAAGCTTAAAAAATAATGCAAAAACAAAAAAAAATTATTATATAGTAATAAATTTTACTTTGATTTTGAATCATATTAGGTTTTTAAATTATATTTTAATTTATATATATCATATTAATAATAGTTTATTAATTTATTTTTTGATAATTGATATAATATCTATCAATAAAATTATTTAGATTTAGTTTAAATTATATTTAGTTATAATATTTATTATTACTAAATATTGTAATCACATTTTTTTAAAATTTTTAAATTATTATATTTTTAAATGTTATAAACTTGGAAAATTTGAAAAAATATCAAATATAAATTTTTTGTAATTTCATTGTTTAAATAAAAGCTATAAACCATTAAATGCCTAAATACTTGAATCAATAACTGCTAAATCACGAAAACCCTAAATAGATAAATTTTTTAAACATGTATAACTTAAATAATAAATAATAAATCTCATTTTAATTTTTTTCATTATAATTTTAAATATTCATTTTAATTATTTATTTGTTTATTTTTATATAAATATTAATTACAAAATAAATTATAAGTTTCACAAATATAATTTATATAAATTATTTTTCAACATAAAAATATAGATAAACTTAATAAAAGAAAAAAAAATTAAAAACAAAAAAATATTATATAGTAATATATTTTGCTTTTTTTATGAATCCTTTAAGGTTTTTTAATTATATTTTAATTGATATCTAACTTATAAATAATAGATTATTAATTTATTTTTTGATCATTATTAGAATATTTATTAATAAAAATGTTTATATTGAATTTATATGATATATAAATTTAATAATTATTATAACGAAATATTGTATTCACTTTTGAAAAAAGTTTTAAAATTTTTATATTTTTAAAGAATATAACCTTTGAACATGTGAAAAAATAGAAAAAAATATTTTTTTTGTTAATACATTGTTTAAATAAAACATATAAATCACTAAATGCCTAAACAATTAATTCACTAAACTACAAAATCCTGATACCCCTATATAGATAATTTTTTAAACTGGTATACCCTAAATAATAATTAATAAATTTCGTTTTTATTGTTAAGTTTTTTATTAATATATATATATTTATTATAAAATAAATTATGAGGTAAAAATATAATTTATACAAATTTTTTTTCATCAAAAAATAGATAAGTTTATAAAAAGAATAAAAATTTAAAAACAAATAATTATTATTAAGTAATATATTTTGCTTTGTTTTTGAATCATTTTATGTATTGATATTATATTTTAAGTAATATCAATCTTATTCATAATAAATTTTTAATTTATTTTTTGATAATTATTAGAATATCTATGAATACAATTGTTTATATTTAATTTATATGATATATAATTATTATGATTATTATAAATAAATATTGTATTCACTTTTGAAAAAAATTTAAAAATTATCATATTTTCAAAGGTTTTAATCTTAAAAAATGAGAAAGAATACAAAAAATAATTTTTTTGTTATTTCTTTTTTAAATAAAACCTATAGACCACTAAATGTTTACTTACTTAAATTAGTAGCTCATAAAACCCAAAACCCATAAATACATAAACCTTATAATAGCTGTATACTACTTAATAAATAATAAATCTCATTTTTATTTCTATTTATTATAATTTTAAATATTAATTTTAATTATTTTAATTTTAATTTTTTAGTAAAATTAATTACAAAATAAATTTCGAGTGAGACAAATTTTATTTATATAATTTATTTTTAATCAAAAAAAAATATAAGCCTATAAAAAGATGGAAAAATTTAAAAATTAAATATTATTATTTAGTAATATATTTTTATTTGATTTTGAATCATTTTGTTTTATATAAATATATTTTAATTAATATTTATATTATTAATAATAGTTTATTAATTTAATTTTTGATCATTATTATAATATCTATCATTAAAATTATTTATATGGAATTTATATGATATATAATTAATAAGATTAATATAATTACACATGGTATTCACATTTCAAAAGATTTTAAAATTTATTTTATTTTTAAAGGTTATAACCTTTGAAAATCTAAAAAAATAAAAAAAAATTATTTTTATCATATAAATAAAACCTATATACCACTAAATGCCTAAAATCATAAATTGCTAAACTCATAAACGACATAACCCTTAAATAATCGATCCATTAAACCGGTATACCATATATAATTGTTGGGCAA
The DNA here is from genome assembly GCA_029783825.1 of Sapria himalayana. NCBI lineage: Eukaryota > Viridiplantae > Streptophyta > Magnoliopsida > Malpighiales > Rafflesiaceae > Sapria > Sapria himalayana. The sequence goes on from JAREIK010003105.1 coordinate 405,459, forward strand.
TTGTGCTTCCACGGTAGTTAGATTGAGATACAGAAACACAGAAAAAACAGAAAACAAGCAATATATATATCCCAATTCAGCAACAATCCATGATAGAATCAAAAAATGAGAAATAAACACCAAAAATAATGTGGTTCACTAGTAACTTAGTACGACTAGCTAAATCCCCCAGAAAATGCTTTTTTTAACGATTAAAGCAACAGAAATGTCTTAAAGTCTGCAGCACACAGAATACTCGTGATAAATCACACAAAGAGAAGAAACAGAAATGATGGACAGTTCAACGGGTCCAAAAACAGCCACCCGAAAATAAAATTACAAAACATTTTATTTTAAAATTTCTCTCAGTTCATTTAACCGGAGCGGGTCGGATCATGAGACGGGTCATGCTCTACTCCAATTACGACCTACTGTCCGGTCAGCGAGACCTCCGTTATTATGCTACTGCTACATCCCGGGCCTCTTAATATTTCCTTTGGTGCACTTACATGAAAATATTAATAAAGAAAAAATATTTAGTTATACAAACAGATTATAAAAAAATAAATTACATATACAACAATAATAAATTTTAAATCTCATTTTAATTTGAATTCACTATAATTTTAAATATTTATTTTAAATATTTATTTGTTTATTTTTTATATAAATAATAATTATAAAATAAATAATTAGTCAGAAAAATATAATATTAATAATTTACTTTTAATAAAAAAATATAATCTTATAAAAAGAGGTAAAAATTTAAAAACAAAAAATTATTATTTAGTAATAAATTTTACTTTGATTTTGAATCATTTTAGGTTTTGTAATTATTTTTTAATTTATATCTATCATATTAATAATAGTATATTAATTTATTTTTTGATAATTGATATCATATCTATCAATAGAATTATTTATAATTAGTTTATATTATATATAATTATAATCATTAATATTACTAAATATTTTATTCACATTTTAAAAAAATTTTGAAATTATTATATTTTCAAATGTTATAACCTTTGAAAATGTGAAAAAATAACAAAAATAATTTTTTTGTTATTTCATTATTTAAATAAATTCTATAAACCACTAAATGCCTAAATACTTAAATCAATAACTCCGAAATCTCGTAAATCGTATACTGTTCATCATTTTAAACTGGTATACCCTAAATAATAAATAATAAATCTCAATATTATTTTGTTCACTATAATTTGAAATATTTATTTGAATTATTTATTCATTTATTTTTATATAATTATTAATTACATAATAAATTGAGTTAGACAAATATAATTTATATAATAATTTTTCATCAAAAAAATATAAATTAACTTTTTAAAATAAAAAAAATTCAAAATAAAAATTATTATATAGTAATATATTTTGGTTTGTTCTAAATTATTTTAGGATTTGTAATTATATTTAAATTGATATCTATCTTATTAATAATAGATTATTAATTTATTCTTTGATCATTATTAAAATATTTATTAATAAAAATATTTATATTGAATTTATATGATATATAAATATAATGATTATTATAACTAAATATAGTATTCACTTTTGAAAAAAATTTAAAAATTATTATATTTTCAAAGGTTATATAACCTTTGAAAATATCAAAAAATAAAAAAAATAAATTTTTTGATATTTTTTTTAAATAACCCCTATAAACCACTAAATGCAAACAAAGTTAAATCAGTAAACTCCTAAACCCCATTATGCCAAAATACATAAACCATTAAACTGCTATATACTACTTAATAAATAATAAATCTACTTTTTAATTCTATCTATTATAATTTTAAATATTCATTTTAATTATTTATTAGTTTATTTTTATAGAATATTTATTACAAAATAAATTTTGATTATGACAAATATAATTTAAAATATATATACGCTTATAAAAGAAGTAAAAATTTCCAAATTAAAAATTATTATCGAGTAATATATTTTACTTTAATTTGGAATCAATTTGGGTTTTCTAAATATTTTTTATTTAATATCTATCTTTTTATTAATAGTTTAGAAATTTAATTTTTGATCATTATTATATTATCTATCAATAAAATTGTTTCTATTGAATTTATATGATATATAATAATTAATATTATTATAACTAAATATTGTATTCACATTTCAAAAAATTGTAAATATTATTATATTTTCAAAGGTTATAACCTATTAAAATAATAACAAATTATAGAAATTTTTTTTTATTTTATTTTTTTATATAAAACCTATAAACCACTAAAAGCCTAAAAACATAAATCGCTAAACTTTTATCGACAAAACCACTAAATACTTATTAAATTAAACTGGTATAGATTAATAATAAATCATAAAACTCATTTTAATTTTTATTCAGTATAATTTAATATTTTTATTTTAATTTTTTCTCAGTTTTTTTTATAGAAATATTAATTACAAAATAAATTATTAGTGAGACAGATCTAATTTAAAATAAAACACTATCCCTAAATAATAAATAATAAATCTCACTTTTTTTCATTATAATTTTAAATATTCATTTTAATTATATATTTGTCTATTTATATATAAATATTAATTACAAAATAAATTGAGCTAAGCAAAAATAATTTATATATATTATTTTTCATCAAAAAATTATAGATAAACTTTTTAAAAAAAAAAAATCTTCAAAACAAAAAATTATTATATAGTAATATCTTTTGCTTTGCTTCTAAATCATTTTAGGTTTTGTAATTATATTTTAATTGATATCTATCTTATTAATAAGAGATTATTAATTTATTTTTTGATCATTATTAGAATATTTATCAATAAAATTGTTTATATTGAATTTACATGATATATAATTATAAAGATTATTATAACTAAATATTATATTTATAGTTCAAAATAATTTAAAAATTATTATATTTTTAAAGGTTATCATCTTTGAAAATGAGATAAAATCACATAAATAAATTTTTTGTTATTTTATTGTTTATTTAAAAACTATAAACTACTAAATGCCTAAACACTTAAATTATTAAACTCCTAAACCCAAAAACTCCTAAACCCATAAATACTTAAACATTTAAACCATCTTTAAAGGTTTCTGTTTTTATAAATAATATATAAATATCTATCAATAAATAATAGTTTATTAATTTATATTTTGATCATTATTATATTTATATTTATATTTATTTTATTAATATCTATCAATAAAATTGTTTATTTTTAATTTACATGATATATAATTATTAAATTATTATAACTAAAAATTGTATTCACATTTGAAAAAAATTTAAAAATTATTATATTTATAAAGGTTATAACCTTCAAAATTGATAAAAAATTTGAAAAATAATATTTTTGTTATTTCATTATTTAAATAAAACATATAAACTCATAAATGCCTAAACACTTAAATCACTAAACTCCTAAATACTTAAACCATTAAACCGGCAAACCCTAAATAATTAATCATAAATCTCATTTTTATTCGTATTCAGTATAATTTCAATATTCATTTTAATTATTTATTAGTTTATTTTTATAGAAATATTAATTGCAAAATACAATTATGAATGAGACAAATATAATTTAAATAATTTATCTTCATCAAAAAAATTTATAAGCTTATAAAAAGAATCAAAAATTTAAAAAAAAATTAATATTTAGTAATATATTTTACTTTGATTTTGAATCATTTTAGGTTTTTGAAAATATATTTTAATTAATATCTATCTTATTAATAATAGTTTATTAATCTATTTTATGATCGATATTATAATATCGATAAATAAAATTATTTATATTGAATTTACATGATATTTAATTTTTATGATTATTATAATTAAATATTGTATTAACATTTGAAAAAAAATTAAAAATTATAATATTTTCAAAGGTTATAACCTTGAAAATGATAAAAAATCATATAAATAATTTTTTTTATTTAATTATTTAAATAAGACCTATAAACCACAAAATACCTAAATACTTAAATTACTAAACTCCTAAACCCTGATACTACTACACCACACACACAGAGCGACGAACCACAGTACACACGTGCACATATTCTTGTCCATTTTGGTGTAGCATTTAGAGGGGCCAGCAAGTCCAGGACGCAGCCAGAAGTATGGGACACCAGCTTGTAGAGGGCCCCACTAGCAAGCCGGGATGATAACATTTAGACAACTGACGAGACCGAGCAAATGATCAGAAGTAAATCTAGGAGTAGCTAGGAGTAGGTCCCACTAGCCCAATCATGCATCATAAAGGGCCACCCAACCATCGCACAACATGAGTAGGGGGTAATCCATAATTAATTGGAGATCTGGCAAAATCCGAAGCATCACCAAGCAGGGCCAGTAAGCAATGGAGTCCAGATCAGCCACACAGGAGCGAAAGATTCAAACTTGTAGTTTATGTTTGTAGTCTTATTTGTATTTTGGACTTTGAATGCACCATGTACTTGTAGAGATAGATCATGACATACTCACACACACAATCTTGTCTGTTCTCTATGTAGCATGCAATGAGGGAAACTGGACCCATGAGTATCTCTAAGTGATAATTAGGCGATGCTACACATTAGGCATTTTGTAAATCCACATTAGGCGATGCTACACTCCCGGGAGCAGAAGACCCATCTTAATAGCATTTTGTAATTTTACTTGTTTTCTATCTTGGTTGTACACGTAGATAATTAGACTATGAGATGGACCTCATCACACACGCACATCGATGTATGCATATTTTTTGATATTTTGTTGGTGCAACATACAGCCACTTCTTGGAGATTGAGGAGGAAGCATTCTAACCCAAGAGATACTCTTTTGAGGATCATTGGAGCAAAAGAATCTGGAATTAAGAGGTGAGAATGAATTGACAAAGTGCCGTAGATATTCACTTGTGGATTTATGGGAAATCAGTTTTACATGTTTTCCATTACATATCAATGACATAGGCAAACGCTTGATGCTGCATGTCACACACATGCACAATCATATATTTGCCTAGTTTTAATATGGTGCATCATTCAGGTTCCTCCAAAAGGCTTGGACAGATCCGAATGGAAAGGATGTAGTGTGCATAATGACTCAATGGCAACTTTGAAGTCCGAGAATGCCAGGTGATTTTAGTTGTATTCATATGCTTGGAATTATTAGGCATTATGTTTTGTTTATGTATTTTATGCATAGAATCATTAAGGTGCATAGGATTTGGTGGGCTGGCCTAAATTATTCAGCTTTTTAGTCTCTTGTAAGTTGTGTGCCTAAATGATAAATAAAGTGTGTATTTTCAAAAAAAAAACCATAAACCCTAAAATTTAAATCCTAAACCTTAAACCATAAATTATAACCCTAATCCAGAAACCATAAATCCTAAATATCATGTTTTGCACTTTTATAATCAAATGACTAAGTGTTAAATTTAAATTGAAATTCATGACTTTTAGGAATGTCACAGATTTATCTTTTTGTATATGTAACACAAAGTCATTACTCAAGGGGTGAGTTATGGATTCACTCTCTTTCTTGCTTTAGATTATTGTAGCATTAGCAATGGTCATGATTGTATATCATGTCTCTAGAACACAAAATCATATCGATGAGAATATGCCATAACTTGTGTCTCTCTGTTGAACATGTTGTTATGGCACTAAGAATGATCATGAATACATATTTAATAACTATAATAATGGGTCACAGTATTGGATATGACCATAGCTTGTGCATTTTATCTTTATATTGCAAAGTCATTACAGTAGGAATGATTGTAACTTTGGACATTCTTCAAGAGCAAAAGTTATGACCCTAGAAATAGTTAAAGCTCGAGTACTACTTTTTATAACTTTCTATAGCTAAAATTCTTGGGATTGGAAATATCACTATGGCTTTTTCCTTTGATTTGTGACCTCAAGTGTCAATATGCAAGACTAATATTTTGAGCAATGATTAAAACCTTTTATACATTTGAATATAATTCATTTACACCTTTTTGGGTATTTTGAGCTTGTATACATAACTCATTTAATATAAAAACAAAGAAATGATACTTTTCATATCCATGGGGATATAAAAAAAGGATTATACATGCCAATAAAAAAAATTTTTTGATTCTTGATTGAAAGAGATCCCATACGTCTTGCGCTGCTCAAACCACCCTGGGGCTAGTTTGTTCTAATAGGCTACAAGGTGGTTATTTTTTTAGAGGTGAACTATGTTTTAAAAAAATTGCTTTAAGTGTGTGAATGAGAGATATTTTAGAAGAAATTACAATAATTAATATAAATAGCATCCTCAACAACAAGCAATTTCAACACATAGTGGTACAACTTTGGTTTAGTCTGTTAGCGTACATGAGTCAAATTTTTTTTGAAAGCCCAGTGATTTAATATCAAATATGATGAGACATAATAGAGATAAAGTAAAAGCTCCTATTATTTTGTTTAAGATCTTTAGTAATCATTATAAAATTGAGAGAGGAACAAAATAAATTATTTTAATTATTCAATATAATTTCAATTCTTATTTTAACTATTTATCAGTTTATTTTTATAAAAATATTAATTACAAAATAAATTATTAGTGAGATAGATCTAATTAAAATTAAACAGGTATATCCTAAATAATAAAGAATAAATCTCATTTTTTTTTCATTTTTTTTAAATATTCAAATTTAATTATTTATTTGTTTATTTTTATATAAATATTATTTACAAAATAAATTATGAGTTACACAAATATAATTTATATAAATTATTTTTCATCAAAATAATATAGATAAACTTTTAAAAAGAAAAAAAAAATTCAAAACAAAAAATTAATATATGGTAATATATTTTGCTTTGCTTCTGAATCATTTTAGGTTTTGTAATTATATTATAATTGATATCTATCTTATTAATAATAGATTATTAATTTTTTTTTGATCAGTATTAGAATATTTATCAATAAAATAGTTTATATTGAATTTATATGATATATAAATATAATGATTATTATAACTAAATATTGAATTCACTTTTGAAAAAAATTTAAAAATTATTAAATTTTCAAAGGTTATAACCTTTGATAATGTGAAAAAATAGAAAAAAATAAATTTTTTGTTATTTCATTTTTTAAATAAAATCTATAGATCACTAAATGCTTACTTACTTAAATCAGTAAGCTCATAAATCGGAAAACCCCTAAATACAAAAACCTTTTAACTGCTATATACTACTTAATAAATAATAAATCTATTTTTTATTTCTATTTATTATAATTTTAAATATTAATTTTAATTATTTATAGTTTAATTTTTTAGAAAAATTAATGACAAAATAAATTTCGAGTGCGACAAATATTATTTAAATAATTTATTTTAATAAAAAAAAATATAAGCTTATAAAAAGAAGGAAAGTTTTAAAAATTAAATATTTTTTAGTAATATATTTTGATTATTTTTGAATCATTTTGTGTTATTTAAATATATTTTAATTAATATTAATATTATTAATAATAATTTATTAATTTAATTTTTGATCATTATTATAATATCTATCATTAAAATTATTTATATTGAATTTATATGATTTATAATTAGCAAGATTAATATAATTATACATGGTATTCACATTTCAAAAAATTTTAAAAATTATTTTATTTTCAAACGTTATAACCTTTGAAAATCAGAAAAAATCAAAAATTGAATTTTAAATTTTTATTATATAAATAAAACCTATAAACCACTAAATAATCAAACCATTAAACCGGTATACCATATATAATAAATCATAAATCTCATTTAATTTGTATTCATTATTATTTTAAATATTCATTTTAATTATTTATTAGTTTTATTTTTATAGAAATATCAATCACAAAATAAATAATGAGGGAGACAAATATAATTTTAATAATTTATTTTTAATCAAAAAAAATAAGCTTATATAAAGAAGTAAAAATTTAAATATAAAAAAGTATTATTTAGTAATATATTTTACTTTGATTTTGAATCATTATATATAGGTTTTGCAATTATATTTTAATTGCGATCAATCTTATTAATAATAGTTTATTAATTTATTATTTGATCATTTTTATAATATCGTACAATAAAATTACTTATTTTCAATTAAAATGTCTTATAATTATTAAGTTATTATAACTAAATATTATATTTACATTTGAAAAAATTTAAAAATTATTATATTTTCAAAGGTTTAAACCTTCAAAAATAATAAAAAATCACAAAAATAATTTTTTATTATTTTATTATTTAAAAAAAACTTATAAACAACTAAATGCCTAAACATTTAAATCTCTATACTCCAAAACCCCAAAACCCCCTAAATACTTAAACCATTAAACCTATATTACCTAAATAATAAATAATAAATCTAATTTTTATTTGTATTCATTATAATTTTAAATATTCATTTTAATTATTTGTTAGTTTATTTTTATAGAAATAATAATTACAAAATAAATAATGAGTGACACAGATATAATTTAGATAAATTATTTTTTATAAAAAAAATGTAAGCTTATAAAAATAAACAAAATTTTAAAAATTTAAAATTTTATTTAGTAATATAATTTACTTTAATTTTGAATTATTTTGGGTTCTGCAAATATATTTTAAATTGAATCTACAACAAATATAATTATTTGGATTATTATAACTAAGTATTGTATTCATATTTTAGAATTATTAAAAAATTATTATATTTTCAAAGGTTATAACCTTTGAAAATCACGAAAATTCATAAAAATAATTTTTTTGTTATTTCATTGATTAAATAAAACCTATAAACACGAAAATGTGTGAACATATAAATCAAAAAACTCTTTAACCCCAAAACCACACAAAATTTAACCAATTAAATAGTTATACCCAAAATAATAAATCATAAATCTCATTTTTTTACTATTCATTATAATTTTAAATATACATTTTAATTATTTATTAGTTTAATTTTATAGAAATATAAATTAAAAAATAAATTATTTGTAAGACAAATATAATTTAAATAATTTATTTTTCATCAAAAAATATATAGGCTTATAAATGGTTACAAATTTAAAAATTTAAAAATTTAAAATTAATATTTAGTAAAATATATCACTTTGATTTTGAGTCATTTTAGGTTTTGTAAATATATTTTAAACAATATTTATCTTATTAATAATTGGTTATTACTTTTTTATGATCATTATTATAATAAATATCAATAAAATAGTTTATTTTAAATTTATATGATATATAATTATTATGATTATTATTACTTCATATTATATTCATTTATCAAAAAAAATATAAATTATTATATTTTCAACGTTTATAACATTCAAAAATTAGAAAATTAACAAAAATAAATTTTTTATTATTTTATTTTTTATATAAAACCTATAAACCACTAAATGACTAAATTCTAAAATGACTAAACTCCTAAACCCCGAAGCCCATAAATACTTAAAATATTAAATTAGTATAGTCCAAATATAAATCATATATCTAATTTTTATTAGTATACATTATCATTTTAAATATTCATTTTAATTATTTATCAGTTTATTTTTATAGAAATATTAATTACAAAATAAATTATTATTGCGACATATATAGTTTAAATAATTTATTTTTGATCAAAAAAATGCTTATAGAAAAGGCAAATTTTTAAAAATAAATAATTATTATTTAGTAATATATCTTATTTTGATTTTGAATCATTTTAAATTTTACAATTATATTTTAATTTATATCATTTTTATAAATACTAGTTTATTAATTTATTTATTGATCATTATTATAATATATATTAATAAAATTATTAATATTGAGTTTACATTATATATAATTATGAAGGTTATTATAACTAAATATTATATTTACATTTAAAAAAAATTAAAAAATATTATATTTTCAAAGGTTATAACCTTCAAAAATTAAAAAAAAAATCAAAAAATTTAATTTTTTGTTTCATCATTCTTTAAATAAAAACTATAAATCACTAAAGGTTTAAACAATTAAATCACTAAACTCCTAAATCACATAACACCTAAATACTTAAACCATTAAACCGGTATATCATGAATAATAAATAATAAATCTCAATTTTATTTGTATTCATTATAATTTTAAATATTCATTTTAATTATTCATTAGTTTATTATTATAGAATTATAAATTACAAAATATTGTATTCACATTTTTTTAAAAATTTTAAAATTATCATATTTTCAAAGGTTATAACCTTTGAAAATGTAAGAAAATATCAAAAATAATTTTTTTGTTATTTCATTGTTTAAATAATTCCAATAAACCACTAAATGCCTAAATACTTAAATCAATAACTCCTAAATCTCGAAAACCCTAAATAGATAATCATTTTAAACCGGTAAACCCTATATAATAAATAATAAACCTCAATATTATTTTTTTCATTATAATTTAAAATATTTATTTTAATTATGTATTCGTTTATTTGTATATAAATATTAATTACAAAATAAATTATGAGTTAAACAAATATAATTTATATAAATTATTTTTCATCGAAAAATATAGATAAACTTATAAAAAGAATAAAAAATATAAAAACTATAATTTATTATATAGTACTATATTTTTCTCTCCTGAATCATTTTAGATTTTGTAATTATATTTAATTTATTTCTATCTTATTAATAATTGTTTATTAATTTATCTTTTGATCATTATTAGAATATTTATCAATACAATTGTTAAGAATATAAATCCATTTATATATTGAATTATATAAAATAATCATTATATATAAATATAATGATTATTATGACTAAATGCCAAAACACTTAAATGACTAAACTACAAAATCCTGATACCCCTATATAGATAATCCTTTAAACCAGTATACACTAAATAATAATTAATAAATCTTATTTTTATTTGTTTTCATTATAATTTTAAAAAATCATTTTGATTGTTTAGTTTTTTATTTTTAAATATATATTAATTAAAAAATAAATTATGAGTTAAAAATATAATTTATTAAAAATATTTTTCATCAAAAAATAGATAAGCTTATAAAAAGAATAAATATTTAAAAACAAATAATTATTATTAAGTAATATATTTTGCTTTGCATTTAAATCATTTTAGGTTTTGATATTATATTTTAAGTAATATCAATCTTATTAATAATAGATTTTTAATTTATTTTTTAAAATTATTAGAATATCTATCAATTAAATTGTTTATATTGAATTTATATGATATAAAATTATTAGATTATTATAAATAATATTTACTCACTTTTGAAAAAAATTTAAAAATTATTATATTTTCAATGGTTATAATCTTAAAAAATGAGAAAAAATAATAAAAATAAATTTTTTGTTATTTTATTTTTTAAATAAAACCTATAGACCATTAAATTATTACTTACTTAAATTAGTATGCTCATAAACCTCGAAACACCTAAATACATAAAGATTTTAACATCTATATACTACTTAATAAATAATAAATCTCATTTTTATTTCTATTTATTATAATTTTAAATATTCATTTTAATTATATATAGTTTAATTTTTTAGAAAAATTAATTATAAAGTAAATTTCAAGTGAGACAAATATTATTTAAATAATTTATTTTTAATCAAAAAAAAATATATAAGCTTATAAAAAGAATAAAAAATTTTAAAATTAAATATTATTATTTAGTAATATATTTTAATTTGATTTTGAATCATTTTTTGTTATGTAAATATATTTTAATTAATATTTATATTATTAATAATAGTTTATTAATTTAATTTTTTATCATTATTATAATATATATCATTAAATTGTTTATATTGAATTTATATGATATATAATTAGTAAGATTAATATAATTATACATAGTATTCACATTTGAAAAAAATTTAAAAATTATTTTATTTTTAAAGGTTATTATCTTTGAAAATCAGAAAAAATCTAAAAAAAAAATTGTTATTTTTGTTATATAAATAAAACCTATAAACCACTAAATACCTAAAAACATAAATTGAAAACTCCTAAAAGACAAAACTCCTAAATAATCAAACCAATAAATCGGGATACCACATATAATAAATCATAAATCTCATTTTAATTTGTATTCATTATAATTTTAAATATTCATTTTAATTATTTATTAGTTTATTTTTTATAAAAATATTAATTACAAAATAAATAATGAGTGAGGCAACTTTAATTTTAATAATTTATTTTTAATCAAAAAAAATATAAGCATATAAATAGATGTAAAAATTTTAAAACAAGAAATTATTATTTACTAATATATTTTACTTTGATTTGAATCATTATATATAGGTTTTGCAATTATATTTTAATTGCTATCAATCTTATTAAGAATAGTTTATTAATTTATTATTTGATCAATTTTATAATATTTAACAATAAAATTTCTTATATTGAATTTAAATGTCTCATAATTATCAAGATTATTATAACTAAATATTATATTTACATTTGAAAAAAAATTAAAAATTATTATATTTTCAAGGGTTATAACCTTCAAAAATGATGAAAAATAACAAAAATGATTTTATTATAATTTTATTATTAAAATAAAACTTATAAACCACTAAATGCCTAAATATTTAAATCTCTAGACTCCTAAACCCCAAAACCCCTTAAATACTTAAACCATCAAACCTATATAACTTAAATAATAAATAATAAATCTAATTTTTATTTTATTCATCATAATATTAAATATTCATTTTAATTATTTTTTAGTTTATTTTTATAGAAATATTAATTCCAAAATAAATAAGTAGTGAGACATATATAATTTAAATAAATTATTTTTTATTAAAAAAATATAAGCTTAAAAAAATAAACAAAATTTCAAAAATTTAAAATTTTATTTAGTAATATACTTTACTTTGATTTTGAATTATTTTGGGTCCTGCAAATATTTCTTAATTAATATCTTTCTTATTAATAAAAGTTTATTAATTCTATTTTTTGATCATCAAAATAAGATATATTATTAAAATGTTTTATATTGAATTTACATCAAATATAATTACTATGATTATTATAACTAAGTATTGTATTCATATTTTAGAACTATTAAAAAATTATTATATTTTCAAAGGTTATAACCTTTGAAAATCACGAAAATTCATAAAAATAAATTTTTTGTTATTTCATTGATTAAATAAAACCTAAATGTGTAAACATATAAATAAATAAACTCATTAACCCCAAAACAACAATAAACTTAAACCATTAAATAGGTATACCCTAAATAATTAATCATAAATCTCATTTTTATTTTTATTCATTATAATTTTATATCTACATTTTAATTATTTATTAATTTTATTTTATAGAAATATATATTAAAAAAATAAAATAACAGCTAGACAAATATAATTTAAATAATTTATTTTTCATCAAAAAATATATAAGCTTATAAATGGAAAAAAAATTTAAAATTTAAAATTAATATTTAGTAAAATATTTCACTTTGAATTTGAATCATTTTAGGTTTTGTAAATATATTTTAAACAATATTTATTATATTAATAATTGTTTATTAATCTTTTGTATGATCATTATTATAATATTTATCAATATAATAGTTTATATTGAATTTAAATGATATATAATTATTAAGTTATCATAACTAAATATAGTATTCACATTTAAAAAAAATTTAAAAATTGTTATAGTTTAAAAGGTTATATTAAATTTTTTGTTATTTTATTTTTTAAATAAAAGCTATAAACCACTAAATGCTAGGGGTGATCATGGGATGGGACGGGATGGGGAACTTAAAATGATTCAAAAGCAAAGCAAAATATATTACTATACAATAATTTTTTGTTTTGAATATTTTTTTAAAAAGTTTTATCTATAGTTTTTTGATGAAAAATAATTTATATAAATTATATTTGTGTAACTCATAAATTATCTTGTAATTAATATTTATATAATAATAAACAAATAAAAAATTAAATTGAATATTTAAAATTATAATTAAAAAATGAGATTTATTATTTATTATTTATTATTTAGGGTATACCTGTCTAATTTAAATTAGATCTGTCTTACTAATAATTTATTTTGTATTTAATATTTCTATAAAAATAAACTGAAAATTAATTAAAATAAAAATGTAAAATTATACTGAATAAAAATTAAAATGATATTTATGATTTTTTATTAAAGTATACTAGTTTAATCGTTTAAGTATTTAGAGGTTTTGTCTTTTAGGTGTTTAGCGATTTATGTTTTTAGGCATTTAGTGGTTTATAGGATATATATAATCATTAAAATAATAAAAAAAAATTGTAATTTTTTTTCATTTTCATAGGTTATAACCTTTGAAAATATAATAATATTTAAACTTTTTTGAAATGTGAATAAAATATATAGTTATAATAATATTAGTAATTATATATGATATAAAGTTAATATAAATAATTTTATTGATAGATATTATAATAATGATCAAAAATTAAATTGATAAACTATTAATAATAAGATAGATATTAATTAAAAAATTTTTACCAAACCCAAATTGATTCAAAATTAAAGTAAAATATATTAATGGATAATATTTTTTAATTTTTGAATTTTTACTTCTTTTATAAGCGTATATATTTTTTTTGATTAAAAATAAATTATTTAAATTATATTTCTCTCACTCATACTTTATTTTATAATAAAGATTTCTATATAAATAAACTAATAAATAATTAAAATGAATATTTAAAACTATAATAAATAGAAATTAAAATTACATTTATTAATTATTATTTATTATATAGCAGTTTAATGGTTTATGTATTTAGGTATTACGAGGTTTAGGTGTTTACTGATTTAATTGTTTATGCATTTAGTGGTTTATAGGTTTTATTTAAAAAATGAAATAACAAACCATTTATTTTTATTATTTTTTGATATTTCAAAGGTTATAACCATTAAAAATATAATAATGTTTAAATTATTTTCAAAAGTGAATTCAATATTTAGTTATAAAAATCATTATATTTATATATCATATAAATTCAATATAAACAATTTTAGTCATAAATATTCTAATAATGATCAAAAAATAAATTAATAATCTATTATTAATAAAATAGATATCAATTAAAATATATTTATAAAATATAAAATGATTTATAAGCAAAGCAAAATATTTACTATATAATAATTTTTTGTTTTAAATTTTTTTTTTATTTTAAAAAGTTTATCTATATTTTTTTGATTAAAAATAATTTACATAAATTATCTTTGTCTAACTCATAATTTATTTTTTAATTAATATCTATATAAAAATAAAAAATAAAAAATTAAAATGAATTTTTAAAATTATAATGATAAAAAAATGAAATTTATTATTTATTATTTAGGGTATCGGGTTTAATTTAAGTTATATCTGCCTCACAAATAATTTATTTTGTAATTAATTTTTTTTATAAAAATAAACTTATAAATAATTAAAATAAAAATTTAAAATTATACTAAATAAAAATTAAAATGAGATTTATGATTTATTATTAATGCATACCAGTTTAATGGTTTAAGTATTTTGAGATTTTGTCAATTAGGAGTTTAGCAATTTATGTTTTTAGGTATTTATTGATTTATAGGTTTTATTTAAACAATAAAATAAGAAAAAAAATTGTAATTTTTTGTCATTTTCAAATGTTATAACATTTGAAAATTTAATAATATTTAAAATTTTTTGAAATTTGAATACAATATTTAGTTATAATAATTTTAATAATTCTATATCATATAAAATAAATATAAACAATTTTATTAATAGATATTATAATAATGATATAAAATTAAATTAATAAACTATTTATAATAAGATAGATATTAATTAAAAAATATTTACAAAACCCAAATTGATTCAAAATTAAAGTAATATATATTAGTTGATGATAATTATTAATTTTTAATAATACTTATTTTTATACTACTTTTAAAAGTGCATATATTTCTTTTTATTAAAAAAAATTATTTAAATTATATGTGTCGCACTCATAATTTAATTTGTAATAAAAATTTCTATAAAAATAAACTAATAAATAATTAAAATGAATATTTAAAATTATAATAAAAAAAATGAAATTTATTATTTATTATTTAGGGATACCGGTTTAATTTAAATTAGATCTGTCTCACTAATAATTTATTTTGTAATTAATATTTCTATAAAATAAATTGATAAATAATAAAAATAAAAATTTAAAATTATATTGAATAAAAATTAAAATGAGATTTATGATATATTATTAATGTATACCAGTTTAATGGCTTAAGTATTTAGAGGGTTTTTTGTTAGGAGTTTAGCGATTTATGTTTTTAGGCTTTTAGTAATTTATAGGTTTTTTTTTAATAATAAAATAACAAAAAAATATTTTATAATTTTTTATCATTTTCATAGGTTATAACATTTGAAAATATAATAAAATTTAAAATCTTTTAAAATTTTAATACAATATTTTGTTATAATAATATTAATAATTATATATCATATAAATTTAATATAAATAATTTTATTGATAGATATTATAATAATAATCAAAAATTAAATTTATAAACTATTAATATTATGATAGATATTAATTAAAAAATATTTACAAAACCCAAATTGATTCAAAATTAAAGTAACTTATATTACTTGATAATAATTTTTAATTTTTAAATTTATGCTTTTTTTATAAGCGTATATTTTTTTAGATAAATAATATATTATTTAAATTATATTTGTCCCACTCATAATTTATTATGTAATAATTATTTCTAAATAAATAGACTAATAAATAATTAAAATGAATATTTAAAAATATAATAAATAGCAATAAAAATTAGATTTATTAATTATTAAGTAGTATTTAGCAGTTTAATGGTTTATGTATTTAGGCATTACAGGTTTTAAGATTTATTGATTTAACATTATATGCATTTAGTACGGCTACTCACGGGACTCAAAGATTCACGACCCGACACGAAGTCTTGTCCCGAAAGAATCGTGACTATGAAAATCTGTTGACTTTGACTTTTCCCGTCATGTTCTCTCATGTATTTTTTCTCTTGGGACAGTTCCGGATATTAAGCAATATCCATCCCGAGAACCATCCTATCCTAAAAAACTTATACTAAAACCAGGAATATATATATATATATATAACATGAATATGCCACCAATTCCAACGCACCTATGCTATTCTGACGAGTTTCAGGCCGCCTCATGCTATTCCAGCCGTGTTCAGTTAGGTCCAGCCCTTGTCCATCACACTTCTGGTTACCTCCACCTTGTCTCAGATGCCACCAGCCTTTTGGTTTGTTTTTCTGACGAGAATTGAGTGATTAATTAGCATTATTATGTGTCTCAGTCAGTTTTGTTGTGTATTGGTTGTGGTGTTGTGGTTGGGCCGAGTGAGTGGGCTGAATGTGTTACAGTCAGTTTTGTATATCTTGCTTGTTTGAAATATTTATATGTATTTATGCTTAACATATCATATTAATTAATGGCAATGCAGATGGCACAATCCAGCGGTAAACGAAAAATATAATAAATTGAAGATGATCACATCTCAAATGATCAAAGTACTGGTAAATCCAATCATCATCCTTTCACGAACCCTCATATTGTTACGGCTGGTTCTTCAATTCCAATTGTAAAAAAAAGTCACGGTACATCTGAACCTCAAGCTCATAAAAAGTATAAGTCTGCTATTTGGGAAACTTCTGAGATATTAGTTGATTTAGAGCGAAATGAAAACTAGTAGGGCAGCTTGTATATGGTGTAGGAAAGAATACTAGGCAAAAGTGATCAAGAAACTTCGGGTTTATGGAAATACTTGAGAAAGATTTGTAGAAAATTTCCACACAAAAAAGAATTAATAGAATCTCACAAAGGTAAAGATAGGTCACAATCTTTGTTGAGTTTCACTAAAGGTACTAATTCAAAGGATAACAAATTAACTTGTTGGCAATTTGATCAACAACTATTTGGAGAGGCTTTGGTGAAAATGATCATAAAAGAAAAATTGTCTTTTTGTTTTGTTGAGAGGGGTGAGTTTAATGAGTTTTGTGAAGTTAGTGTGCCTCAATTTAAAATTCACTCCAGGCACTCTTTATTGAGGGATTTTTTTTCTTTGATTGTGAAGGAAAAGAAGAAATTATTTGATAGCATATCATCTCATTATTTTAAAGTTTCATTGACTATCGACACTTGGACTAGCATTCAAAATTTGTCTTATATATGTTTGACTGTTCATTTCATTGATTCTCAATGAAATATGGATAAAAGGCTTTTGAAATTTTGTGTAATTAAAAGTCATTCTAGAGTTAATATTAGAAATGCTATTGAGTTTTGCATGAATGAATGGGGTTTGAGAAAGTTGATGTTCATTACTATTGACAATGCATCAAATAATGATATTGCAGTTGCACAATTGAAAAAAAGGCTTGTGAAGAAAAGTGTTGTACCTTTGAGAGACGAGCATTTTCATATGAGATGTTGTGCTCATTTCCTAAATTTAATTGTCAGAGATGGCATTGCAGTAGTTGAGGGTGCTATTCAAAAAATTAGAGGAGTGGTGAAATATGTGAGGAGCAATCTTAAAAGATTATATATGTTTAAGTTATGTGTTGAAGAAGCAAAGTTGACATATGGATCTTCATTGCAATTAGATTCTCCTACAAGATGGAATTCAACTTATTTGATGCAACAAACTGATATAAAATATCAAAAAGAATTTGATAAGTAGGAGGACAAAGACAAAAGGATTTTGAAGGAATTTGGTTCAAACGTTCCAACTGAGAAAGACTGAACAAATGCCAAAATTTTGGCTCGTTTCTTGAAAACTTTTTATGAAGTAACTTGTAAATTTTATAGCTCATAATATACTACCTCTAGTGTTTATTTTCCTGAGATTATTCAAATTTTGAAAAAAATTGAGCTTTGTGAAAATAGTAGAGATACAATGGTGTCTGAAATGGGTATGAAAATGAGGCATAAATTGAACAAATATTGTGGTTCTCTTCAGTCAACAAATATTATGCTTTTTGTAGCAGTAGTGTTGTATCCTAGATATAAGCTCAAATATCTAAAGGTTAAGTATACTTAGCATTATGGAGAGGAATTGGCTAAAAATTTGGCGAAAATAGTTATAAATGCTTTAAATGAGATGATGGATGATTATAAAGATTTAAATGAAGATGAATCAATAGATAATGATTTCTCTTCTACTGTGTTGAAGAAAAATGATGATTTCTTTGATGATAGTGATACTTATGTTGATGGTTTTTTTTGTTGAATTGGAGAAAGAACAAGAAGTTGCAACTTTGGAAGAGTTGGATAGGGACTGGAGGACAAACTTGAAAAAAATAGAATTGATTTTGATCTTCTAAACTAGTGGAAAATAAATGAGGTTATGTATCCTTCTTTAGCAAATGTATCAAGGGATGTATTTGCTATCCAAGCATCTATTGTGGCCTACGAATCTACATTTAGCTTTGAGGGGAGAACTTTAAATAAATTTAAAAGTTCTTTAACACCTATTACAGCTGAAGTTCTTATATGTCTACAAGGTTGGTTGAGAAGCTCAAATAAACCTATTGAAATTGAAGAATTAGTTCAAGACCTTGATGATAATGAATCACGTTAGTATACAAATCTTGTAAATTTTAATTTCAAATTTACCTATTTTATTCATTCAATTTAATAAAAATATGGTTCAATTACAATTTTCAGAGGGGTCACGAGATCCAAATATTCTTCCAACTATAGTTGGCCAACTAAATTTGGAATGGGTGTATTAAATTTTATAGGGTAATATTTTGTTTTTTTATTACTCTTTCATCTTAGAAATTTATGTCTACATGATTAACACATTTTCATCTTTGGTTGTCCTTCTACAGTGGAGGAAGAAAAGGGAGGAGAAGAGATAATTAATTGGGTTTGGATTTTCGTTGTTGTTACGGGATGGACCTTTGAAATGATTATTATCATGGTTGTTATTAGTTGTATTTTTTTTGTTATATTAAGATGCCTAATTTTAGCGATTACTTAAGTAGTAATTGATGCTACCAATGTTTGTGGTCATATTTAGCTTTTTTTTAATATTTTAAGTAATTGTTTAAAAAATGCAGTATTTCTATTATGGTTAACTTTCACTCGGCTGAACAAAACCAACTTATGAAAAAACAAAAAAATAAATTAAGCACACAACTCGTTCCCGTTCTATTTAAAATTTCTATCCTTTTCTACACATCAAATCTTTTGATAAGGTAATGGAACTCATTTGTAGTATTCAGCCTATTTGACAAAACAAAATTGGCCCAATTTGCTTTTGAATGATACATAACTAAGGAATGATAAATGGTACAACAAAAGACTTCGATATGAACTAACTTGGCTGGTTTGAAGAAAATAAATTAAAAAAATTGTCCGAACTCAGTTCCGTCCCAGAACCATTTTCTCCTACCCAAAATCCCGGATCTTCGTCCCGTCCCATTCGATATTTTCAACCAATGGGACAGGTCTGGATCTTCAAAAAAAAATCTCCGAACTATGGGAAGGGACTGTAGATTTGTAATACACCTCCCGTCTCGTCTCGTCCCATGAGCACCAGCAGCATTTAGTGGTTAATAGGTTTTATTTAAAAAATATAATAACAAAAAATTTATTTTTATTATTTTTTGATATTTTTAAAGGTTATAATATTTGAAAATATAATAATTTTTAATTTTTTTTCAAATATGAATACAATATTTAGTTATACTAATTATTATATTTATATATTATATAAATTCAATATAAACAATTTTATTGATAAATATTCTAATAATAATCAAAAAATAAATTAATAATCCATTAATAAAAAGATAGATATTAATTAAAATATAATTACAAAACCTAAAATGAATCTGAAGTAAAGAAAAATATAGTACTCTATAATAATTTTTTGTTTTTAAATTTTCTTTAATAAGTTTATCTATATTTTTTTGATGAAAAATAATTTATATAAATTATATTTGTCTAACTCATAATTTATTTTTTAATTAATATTTATATATAAATAAACAAATAAATAATTAAAATGAATATTTAAAATTATAAAAAAAATGAGATTTATTATTTATTATTTATTATTAAGGGATATCAGTTTAATTTAAATTAGATCTGTCTCACTAATAATTTATTTTGTAATTAATATTTCTATAAAAATAAACAAATAAATAATTAAAATAAAAATTTAAAATTATACTGAATAAAAATTAAAATGAGATTTATGAATTATTATTAATATATACCACTTTAATATTTAAAAGTATTTAAAGGTATTTTCGTATGTGACATTAGCGATTTATGTTTTTAGGCATTTAGTGGTTTATAGGTTTTATTTAAATAATGAAATAACAATAAAATTATTTTTGATATTTTTTAACATTTTCTAAGGTTATAACCTTTGAAAATATAATAATTTTAAAATTTTTTAAAAATGTGAATATAATATTTAGTAATAATAATCATTATAATTATATATAATATAAACTAAATATAAACAATTTTATTGACAGATATGATATCAATTATCAAAAAATAAATTAATATGCTATTATTAATATGATAGATATTAATTAAAATATAATTGCAAAACCTAAAAATATTCATAATCCAAGTAAAATTTAATACTAAATAATAATTTTTTTTTGGTTTTTGCTTATTTTTATAAGCTAGTATATTTTCATGATGATTAATAAATTATTAAAATTATATTTGTATCAATCATAATTTATTTTATAATTAATATTTTAATAAATTATTTAAATAATATTTAAGGTTTACGAGTTTAAAGGTTAAAGTATTTAGGAACTTTTGTGTTTAGGAATTTAGAGATTTTTGTGTTTAGGCATTTAGTGATTTATAAGTTTTATTTAAACAATGATATAACAAAAAGTTTATTTTTATTATTTTTTAATTTTTGAATGTTATAACCTTTGAAAATATAATAATTTTTAAATTTTTTTCAAATGTAAATATAATATTTAGTTATAACAATCATAATAATTATAAGTCATTTAAATTCAATATAAATAATTACATTGCTAGATATTATAATAATGATAAAAAAATTTAATAAACTATTATTAATAAGATAGATATTATTTAAAATATCTTTGTAAAATCTAATTTAATTCAAAATCAAAGTAAAATATATTACTTAACAATAATTTTTTAATGTTTTGCTTTTTTTATAACTTTATATTTTTGTTATTATAAATAAATTATTTAAATTAATTTGTCTTACTCATAATTTATTTTGTAATTTATAATTCTATAATAATAATCTAATAAAAAATTAAAATAATTATTTAAAATTATTATGAATACAAATAAAATTGAGATTTATTATTTATTTTTATTATTCAGGATATACCATTTTTATGGTTTAAGTATTTAGGTGTTTCTGGGTTTAGGAGTTTAGTGATTTGAGTGTTTAGACCTTTAGTGATTTATAGTTATTAGCTAAAGAAATAAAAAACAAAAAATTTAATTTTTTGAATTTTTTTAATTTTTGAAGGTTGTAACCTTTGATAATATAATAATTTTAAATTTTTTTAAATGTGAATATAATATTTAGTTATAATAATCATAATAATTATATATAATGTAAATTAAATATAAATAATTTTATTAATATATATTATAATAATGATCAATAAATAAATTAATAAGCTAGTATTAATAAGAATGATATAAATTAAAATATAATTATAGAATCTAAAATGATTCAAAATCAAAATAAGATATATTACTAAATAATAATTTTTTATTTTAAAAATTTTGCCTCATTTTATAAGCATATATATTTTTTTGATGAAAAATAAATTATTTAAATTATATCTATCTCACTAATAATTTATTTTGTTATTAATATTTCTATAAAAATAAATTGATAAATAATAAAAATGAATATTTAAAATTATAATGAATAATAATCAAAAAGAGATATATGATTTTTTTTTTCAATTTTGTTTTATTATTATTAGAGCCCCCTCTTTTGGCGGAGGAATACCATTTTTACAACCTACATCTACCCTTATCCCTTTTACATCCATTTCAAAACAAAACAAAAAAACAAAGAACAAGTAACAATTTAAAATGATCTAGAAGCTATAGATTTGAAACTGCTGGAATTTGGGCATATGTGAGGTTCCGTACTAGAAGCTTGACACTTGATCCTCAGACCTTTTAGCTTTTCCTGAGAGAAGCTACCTTCTTTTAGCTTGTGAGGTTTTGGAGTGGGATCCTTTGGCGCCTACTAGGCTATCAATTAGTGTGAAGGTATTGGTCTATCTTTATACAATCTTCCTTTAGGACCAGGAAGAGTTTTAGCCTTTCATGTCTTTACATTCTTTTAGTAGCTTCCTTCCATGGAGTGGGATCCTTTGGCGCTTAATCAGAACTAAAAGCTTGACATATAAACAGGGTAAACTAGGGGTATAGACACTTGTTTGCTTGACTCAGAACAACTATTGAAGACTAATTTTTACAAGCAAATGAAGATAGAAATAAAGTTGTTCAAGTCAGCATAAATCCTTCTTTATAGGCCTTAAATTGGCCCATTGGTAGCTGTCTTTATATCTGCAGAAAATTAATATAGATGGGCATAGCCGAGGCATAGTTAACCTTACCACAAGGAGAAACTAAGGAGTCATTTGAGCCGGTAGATGTACCTGAAAATTAGCACATCTAACCCACAATACAACAGGATGACAAACCTCTCTATGATACCATACCTGTCTTGAGTGAGGATATGTAGTATACTTAAAATGTATTCTCTATATTACCCTACTGGGTTGTCAATTAGTGTGAAGGTATTGGCCTATCCTTATACAATCTTCCTTCAGGACCAGGAAGAATTTCAGCCTTTCATGCCTTTACCTGAACTTAAAAGAAAGCAATTTCAGCAATAATAACCCAACACCCGCGCCCATGTCCCAACTAAGTAGTATACTTTCATGCGATACCAAATGTTAGGAAGAGATATCCAGGTGATTTGAAACTATTCTAATATATGGATATTCTTTTTTATCCATTTTTATAAAGCCTTTGAATTTATCTGGAAAAGACGCTGCATCATATTTGTGAAATTGTTTATATTTACCTTCTTTTGCTAGATTATCAGCTAGTGTATTCACTTCTCTGTATATGTGTTTGATTGAAGCATTCAAGAGTTCTATTAAACTACTAATTTCCTCTAGCTCTTCTTCGAATTTCCACCTGTTGTTTCTTTTATTCACTAGATCGGCCAAACTTTTAGAGTCAATCTGAATATCTAAATTTAAAATATTATCCAATTTACACACCCGTAATCCTTCCCTTAAAGCTAAAATTTCTGCATGGATTGCAGAGGAGGCTTTAATGGATCCTAAATAAGCAAGGATAAGGTTACCATTGTGGTCTCTTACCACACCTCCACCACCTGCTAAGCCTATATTTCTATCAAAACTACCGTCAGTGTTCAAAGCTAATCTACCGTTTGCTGGTTTTTCCCACTTGATTCCTATAATTTTTTGTGAGGGGGGTTTTGAAACCGAGAGGTTCCAGAATTTAATGGAGTCAATATCTAAATGAGAATTATGAGTTAAAATCGGGCTAGCTTCCGTAGTGATTTTTATTTCTTTCTTAATGGCATTCCAAATATCTTCCACTACCATAGTACGTCCTTCAAATATGCTACTATTCCTAGCCTTCCATATACACCAGATAGCGATATGGGGGATGTTATTTTTGAGCCAGGATAGTGGTCTATGATGAGTATGGGCTGAACTCCATTTGAGGAGTCTAATTCTAAGAGGGGTGGATTTATGCTTGAAGCCCATTTCCGATTCTAATCTTTTCCATATTTCTAACGCTATATTACCTTGAGAAAACAGATGATCAACCGATTCAACTGCTTGTCGGCAGTAATCACATCTAGAGGGAATTTTTATGCCCTTCATTTTTATGTTTTCATCAGGAGGAATGATATTTGAGAGCACTTTCAAAGTGTTTAACTTGATTTTTTGGCTATTATCGTTATTCCAGACCCAACTGAAGAGAGGTTGTTCAACCCTCTTACATCTGATTTTTTCTTTAATTGTTTTGAGTGAAAAGGTCCCATCTGCACTAAAAATCCATTTCAATCCCTTTTTTGAGGGTTTAGAGAAATTGTCAACTATTTCTCTTTGATTAAGCATTTGGAGCCAAACTTGCGAAGCTTTTTTCTTTTTTATTTCTCTATTTGTGTCTCCCTCTATACAATATTTAGCAATCATAAATTCAGCCCATAAACTATTATTTTCTTTGAGCCTCCACCACCTTTTGCACGCCCAGGCTTTGGCAAGATCATTTAAATCAGCAAAGCCCAGACCTGCTTCGTGTTTAGGGTAGCAGAGGTCTTTCCATTTTTTCCAGTGAAGCTTTTTTTTCCATTTTTGGATCCCCACAAAAATTGAGCAAATTCTTTTTCAATTCTTTTTTATCTACCACAGGAAGATTAGTGATCATTAAATTTTGCATTACTACACTTTGTAGTACATGAGTAATTAGAGTGATCCTACCACTCATGTTTAGTGTGTCAGTTTTCCAACTTGCAATTTTATTTTTGATTTTATCAATTAAAAATTCTAAATATTCTGATTTTAGTTTACCTTCATAAAGTGGACAACCAAGATATTGCATTGCTCCTTTTTTCTGGGTAAAACCTGTTATGCTATTAATTCTATAAGATAAGCTTGGGAGGGCATTTTTTGCAATAATGAATTGGCACTTTTTGTTATTTATTTTTTTCCCTATTTCATCTTCTAATATTTTTAACAAGGCCATCAGATTATAGAGGGATCTAGCACTGCCATTCGTGAAAATGATCACGTCATCCGCATATGCCAGACAGTCCACAAGAGGGGTGTTTTGCGGCTGGCTATAATTACCAATTTCACTATTGAGCATTTTAGATTTGATGTTAACAATTAATAATTCTATATAAATATTAAATAGAGAGGGAGAGAGGGGGTCACCCTGTCTTAGCCCTCTAATCGGCTTGATGTCTTTTCCTAATTCTCCGTTTACAAGAATTCTAATACTTGGACTTGATATGCATCTGTATATCAAGTCTATCTAGGTTTCTGAGAAGCCCATCTTTCTCATAATGAAGCATAATATGCTCCATTCTACTCTATCAAAGGCTTTAGATAAATCTAATTTTAATAAAATGTTGTGTCATTTAGATTTAGTGCCTAATTCTTTGATTATTTCTTTTGCTAGACAGATGTTTTCCATTATTAGCCCGTTTTTCATAAAACATGATTGTTCTTTGGAGATGATTTTTGGCAGGACTCCTGCTAATCTACTTTGGAGTAGCTTAGCGAGAATCTTATATATGGAGTTGCACAAACTTATAGGTCTAAAATCCTCAGCCTTTTGAGGGTTGGCCTTTTTAGGTATGAGGACCATATACGTGGAACTCCATTTCTTACCTATATCTGCACCACAGAAAATCCAAGATATAACATTTAAAAGCTCATTTTTTATGATCATCCAGCAATTTTGGTAAAATTCGTTATTCCACCCATCTGGACCTGGAGCACTGTTTGACCCCAAACTGAAAACCACAGTCTTCAATTCGTCTTCATCCGGGAGCTTTGTGAGAATGTCATTTTCTTCACTTGTGATTTTTTGTTGAATATTATTTAGAAGGTAATCTCCACTTAGTGGTGTATCACCTTTAAATAAACTTTCAAAATGATTGTCGAAGTGATTTTTAATATCAAGATCACTATCTATCCATTTATTTAAGTTGTTTTTTAAGCCTTTTATTCTCTGTTTTTGAATCTTAAGTTTAGCTATTTTTTGGAAGAACTTTGTGTTTTTGTCTCCTTCTTTTAGCCATTTTAATTTAGCTTTTTGTTTCCAAAACACTTCTTCCATGAGGAGTTTTAGCTTTAATTCAGCTTGTGCTTTGTTTAATTCTTTTCTACTATCTTTGTTATTAAGTGTGACAAATTCTAACTCCATCTTTTCGACTTTCTGTTCTGCATCTATAATATTGTTGTTAATATTACCAAAGATATCTCTATTCCAAGTTCTTAAGTGATTTTTTAATCTATATAATTTTGTATTCCAGATTTGACCGGGGTTACCTGAAGTTGCCTGTGGGCTGTGACTATGAGTTTTTAACCGTGTTGAAAAATGTGTGATGTAAGCACCATGCATTTTGGAATTTGAATGTATTTTTTATGGTTTTAGATTTTTCTACTAATATTAATAGTGGATTGTGATCCGAGTAGGATCTATTTAAGTGTTTCACTACCGTGGTCCCGAAAGTTTCCAACAATTTTACATTATATAAAACTTTATCTAATTGTGCCCATATTGTGCCTTTATCTTTCCAGTTGTTGCACCATGTATAATTAGACCCTAAGTAGTTAGCTTCCATCAACCTAGCTTCTGATATGGTCTCGTTGAAGTGAGAGGTAGCTTTTTTGTTGGGGGGGGGGGGGGGGGTTACCCCCTATTTTCTCACAAGCTTTTCTTATTATGTTAAAGTCACCTCCTATAATCCAGGGTTTGTTTATATTAGCTATTTTTATCATATCTTTCCACAATTCTTTCCTGCCTTCTATAGTGTATTTAGCATAAACAGCTGAAATTACCTCCTCACGGGCATTATCCAAACTAAAATTGATAATTTGGTCTGTGACTTCCAAGATGTTTATGTTAATAGAATTTTTCCAAAATAGCCAGATTTTATTATTATTATTAGAAACTACCTTATCAAAGCCTAATATATTTTTATAGTGATCTAGTTGTTCATTACTTACTATAGGATCCGCAAGAATTATAAGTGGCGTTTTATGTATTTGGACCAATTTTTTAAGTCTTTTTATTGTTGAAGGGTTTGCAATACCCCTCGCATTCCAGTAGAGTATTCTAAACATTATGGCAAGATTTAGCCCTAGCCCTAGTGGTGTACTTTGAATCATAACTTTTATTTAAATATTTTTCATGTTTCTAGGTTTTTTAATTGAACTTGACTCTTCTATTTTCTCATCTCTCCATAGCCTTCCTAGCTGAACGGCCATAATTTTTATTTCCTCCATGGCCCATTCTCTATCCCCCAATTTGCTTTTGAATCTACCAATATCTATGTCATCCTTTATGTTTTCATTTAGCTTAGTTTCATTCTCTTTTTTTTCTAGGTTAATATCACTCCTAACTTCTAGCTCTTCTTCCGAGCTATTAGAAATTTCCACTGACCATTTCCTTATATTCTCTCTTTTTTTTTCCAGATCTTCCTTTGCGAAATCTATTATTAATTTCTGCGAATTTTTGAATTAATTCATGTGTTTTTATGTTTTCTTCTCTAGCTACCTCATCTTTTTCACCTTCCTTAGGAGGCACATATTCCACAATCTCTAAACTAGTTCTAGTTTCATTAAGTTCATGTTCTGTCTGGTTAGGAGGCTTGATTCTATACTCCATCCCCTTCCCTGCAAATGTTTCTGAACTAGGCCACTGCCTGGTTCCTTTCTGCTTATTTTTAACAAGGCAGAGTTCGGGACTATGGCCAAGTTTGTAACAATGGGAGCAATATTGGAGAAGGTTTTCTGGAATTATTTCTTGCCAGAATCCATCCCCGTCTTTGTTGCCAATCCATATTCTATGAGGAATATGCTGCAGCAAGTTAACCTCTATGCAAACTCGAGCAACGCTCGGCCGAGACAAGGTGTCAGTGGCACCATCGAGAAGCAGAGGGGTGCCCACTGCATGCGCTATATGATATAGTGAGAACTTGTCGAAGAAGTGTATGGGAAGCATAGGGAGAAGAAACCAAACCGGTGCTAATGGTGACTCTTGTTTGGTGGAGAAGGCAGGCGTCCATCTGAATGTGCGCATGGGGCAGCCCAGAATGTACCATGTTCCTTTCAACCAGACTCTATGGAAGTCTTCTTCATTGGATAGTTGAAGAAGAATATGTTTGCCATCCAAAACACCTATCTTTGTGTGTCCCTTGAGCTTCAGTGATGCATAAAAGGCTCTAATATCTTCAACACGCGGATGCCCGTGTGAAAATTTGCCTACCACAGTGAATTTTTGAGCATCTGAAAGCAGAGCTATGTCAGTCGGGGAGAACTCTATCGAGGGTTCTCCGTTTTTTTTCCCGTGAATATCCGAAGATGATTAATAGTGTTGCGCGGTCTTCTTGAATTATTGGGAAAACGACTTCTTATCCATTAAGTAATCTAAATGCTCCATTTGAAGCTTGAAATTAGCTTCTTCTTCCTTGATTTTGCTGTTTCTCTCTCTAGAAATCGAGTTACTCTCTCTAGAACTTGAGAGCGAATATTTTTTAGATATATGATTTATTATTTAGGGTATACCTATTTAATGGTTTGAGTTTTTTTTGTGGTTTTGGGGTTAAAGAGTTTATTGATTTATATGTTTGAACATTTAGGGGTTTATAGGTTTTATTTATTCAATGAAATAACAAAATATTTATTTTTATGAATTTTCGTGATTTTCAAAGGTTATAGCCTTTGAAAATATAATAATATTTTAATCTTTCTAAAATATGAATACAATAGATAGTTATAATAATCTTAATAATTATATTTGATGTAAATTTAATATAAAAAATTTTATTAATATATATTATTATAATGATCGAAAAATAAATTAATAATCTATTATTAATAAGAAGATATTAATTAAAATATATTTCCAGAACCCAAAATAATTCAAAATCAAAGTAAATTATATTACTAAATAAAATTTTCAATTTTTAAAATTTTATTTATTTATATAAGCTTATATTTTTTTTCATAAAAAATAATATATTTAAATTATATGTCTCACTCATTATTTATTTTGTAATTAATATTTATAGAAAAATAAACTAAAAAATAATTAAAATGAATATTTAAAATTATAATGTATACAAATAAAAATGAAATTTATTATTAATTATTTATTATTTAGGTTCTATACGTTTAGTGGTTCAAGTATTTAGGAGGTTTTTGGGGTAATGAGTCTAGATATTTAAATGATTAGTCATTTTTTGGTTTATATGTTTTATTTAAATAATTAAATTATAAAAAAGTATTTCTGTTATTTTTTCTCATTTTTGAAGGTTATAACTTTTGAAAATATAATAATTTTTAATTTTTTTCTGAAAAGTGAATACAATATAAAGTTAATAATCATAATATTTAAATATCATATAAATTCAATATAAATTATTTTATTAGTATATATTATAATAATGATCATAAAAAAATAATAAACAATTATTAATAAGATAAATATTGTTTAAAATATATTTGAAAAACTTAAAATGGTTCAAAATCAAAGTGAAATATTTTACTAAATATTAATTTTAAATTTTTAAATTTTTGTATCCATTTAGATGCTTATATATTTTTTGATGAAAAATAAATTGTTTAAATTATATTTGTCTCACTAAAAATTTATTTTTTAATTTATATTTCTATAAAAATAAACTAATAAATAATTAAGATGTAAGTTTAAAATTATAATGAATACTAATAAAAATGAGATTTATTATTTATTATATATACTATACCGGTTTAATGGTTAAATTATATAGAGGTTTTGTCCGTAAGAAGTTTAGCAATTTATGTTTTTAGTCATTTAGTGGTTTTATAAGTTTTATTTATATAATAAAAATCAAAAAAAAATTTGATTTTTTCTGATTTTCAAAGGTTATAAACTTTGAAAAGAAAATAATTTTTAAAATTTTTTGAAATGTAAATATCATGTATAATTATATTAATCTTACTAATTATATATCATATAAATTAAATATAAATAATTTTAATGATAGATATTAGAATAATGGTCAAAAATAAAATTAACAAACTATTATTAAAAATCTAAATATTAATTAAAATATATTCACAAAACACAATATGATTCAAAATCAAATCAAAATATATTACTAGATAATAATATTTAATTTTTAAATTTTTCCTTTTTTTAAGCTTATATTTTTTTATTAAATATAAATTATTTAAATATTATTTCTCATTCGAAATTTATTTCGAATTAGTTTTCTAAAAAATTAAACTATAAATAATTAAAATGAATATTTAAAATTATAATAAAAAAATATATAAATGAAATTTATTATTAAATAAGTAGAATATAGCTATTAAAAGGTTTATGTATTTAGGGGTTTCGGGGTTTATGTGCTGACTGATTTAAGTAAGTAATCATTTAATGATCTATAAGTTTTATTTAAAAAATGAAATTACAAAAAATTTATTTTTATTATTTTTTCTCTTTTTTAAGGTTATAACTTTTGAAAATATTATAATTTTTAAATTTTTTTCAAAAGTGAATAAAATATTTATTTATAATAATCATAATAATTTATAATTATATATCATATAAATTCAATATAAACAATTTTATTGATAGATATTCTAATAATAATAAAAAATAAATTAAAAATCTATTATGAATAAGATTGATATTACTTAAAATATAATATCAAAACCTAAAATTATTCAAAAGCAAAGCAAAATATATTACTTAATAATAATAATAATAATTTGTTTTTAAATTTTTATTCTCTTTATAAGCTAATCTATTTTTTGTTGAAAAATAATTTATATAAATTTTATTTTTAACTCATAATTTATTTTATAATTAATATAGATATACAAAGAAAAAACTAAAAATCAAAATGATTTTTTTAAATTATAATGAAAACAAATAAAAATGAGATTTATTAATTATTATTTAGTGTATACCGGTTTAAAGTATTATCTATATAGGGGTATCGGGATTTTGTAGTTTAGTGATTTAAGTGTTTAGGCATTTAGTGGTTTATAGGTTTTATTTAAACAATGAAATAACAAAAAAAAATATATATTTTTTTCACATGTTCAAAGGTTATATTCTTTGAAAATATAAAAATTTTAAAATTTTTTCAAAAGTAAATACAATATTTAGTTATAATAATTATTAAATTTATATATCATATAAATTCAATATAAACATTTTTATTGATAAATATTCTAATAATGATCAAATAATAAATTAATAATCTATTATTTATAAGATATATATCATTTAAAATATAATTACAAATATTAAAATGATTCATAAGCTACGCAAAATATATTACTATATAATAATTTTTTATTTTAAAATTTATTTTTAAAAATGTATCTATATTATTTTTTGATGAAAAATAATTTATATAAATTATATTTGTTTAACTCATAATCTATTTTGTAATTAATATTTATATAAAAATAAACAAATAAATAATTAATTTGAATATTTAAAATTATAATGACAAAAAAATGATTTTTATTATTTATTATTTAGGGTATATCAGTTTAATTTAAATTAGATCAATCTAACTAATAATTTATTTTGTAATAAATAGTTCTATAAAATAAACTAAAAATTTTTAAAATAAAAATTTAAAATTAATCTGAATAAAAATTAAAATGAAATTTATGATTTATTATTAATATATACCAGCTTAATTGTTTAAGTATTTAGAGGTTTTGTCATTTAGTAGTTTAGCGATTAGTGTTTTTAGGCATTTAGTGGTATATAGGTTTTTTTTTAAACAATAAAATAACAAAAAAAAATTTTAAATTTTTTCTTATTTTCATAGATCATAACATTTGAAAATATAATAATATTTAATATTTTTAAAAATGTGAATATAATATTTAGTTATAATAATATTAATAATTATATATCATATAAATTCAATATACACAAATTTATTGATAAATATTATAATAATGATCAAAAATTAATTTAATAAACTATTAATAATAAGATAGATATTAATTAAAAAATAATTACAAACCCCAAATTGATTCAAGATTATAGTAAAATATATTTCTGGATAATAATTTTTAATTTTTAAATTTTTACTTCTTTTATAAGCATATATATTTTTTAAATTATATTTGTCGCACTCATAATTTATTTTATAATAAATATTTCTATAAAAATAAACTAATAAATAATTAATATGAATATTTAAAATTATAATAAATAGAATTAAAAATTAGATTTATTAATTATTAAATAGTATATAGCTATTTAATGGTTTATGTATTTTGGCATTGCGGGGTTTAGGAGTTTACTGATTTAACTGTGCCTGCATTTAGTGATTTATAGGTGTTATTTTAAAAAAAATATCAAAAAATTTATTTCTTTTTATTTTTTGATAATTTCAAAGGTTATACCCTTTGAAAATATAATAATTTCTAAATTTTTTTCAAAAGTGAATACAATATTTAGTTATAATAATCTTTTTATTTATATATAATATATATTCAATATAAATACTTTTATTGATAAATATTCTAATAATGATCAAAATATAAATTAATAATATATTATTAATAAGATAGATATCAATTAAAATATAATTACAAAACCTAAAATGATTCAAAAGAAATCAAAATATATTACTATATAATAATTTGTTGTTTTGAAATTTTTTTTCTTTTAACAAGTTTATCCATATTTTTATGATAAAATTTAATTTATATAAATTATATTTGTCTAACTCATTATTTATTTTGTAATTAATATTTATATAAAAATAAACAAATAAATAATTATAATGAATATTTATAATTATAATGAAAAAAATAAAAATGAAATTTAGAGTTTATTATTTAGGATATATCTGATTAAAAAAATTATCTATTTAGGGTTTTCGAGATTTAGAAGTTATTCATTTAAGTATTTAAGCATTTAGTTGTTTATAGGTTATATTTAAACATTGAAATAACAAATAAATTATTTTTGATATTTTTTCAAATTTTCAAAGTTATAACCTTTGAAAATATAATAACTTTAAAATTTTTTAAAAATGTGAATACAATATTTAGTAATAATAATTATTATAACAAAATATAATATAAACTAAATATAAATAATTTTATTGATGGATATTATATCAATTATCAAAAGATAAATTAATAAACTATTATTAAAATGATAGATATAAATTTAAATTTAAATACAAAAACTAAAATGATTAAAAATCAAAGTAAATTTATTACTAAATAATAATTTTTGTTTTTTAGTTTTTGACTCATTTAATAAGATTATATATTTTTTTAAAAAAAATATAACTTATTTAAATTATATTTGTATCACTCATAATTTATTTTGTAATTAATATTTCAATAAATTATTTAAATTATATTTAAGGTTTACAAGTTTAAACGTTTAAGTATTTAGGGGCTTCGGGGTTTACGAGTTTAGACATTTATGTGTTTAGGTATTTAATGGTTTATAAGTTTTATTTAAACAATGATATAACAAAAAATTTATTTTTTGTTATTTTTTCTCATTTTTTAAGGTTATAACCTTTGAAAATATAATAATTTTTAAATTTTTTTTAAATGTGAATACTATATTTAGTTTTGATAATATTAATAATTATATATCATGTAAATTCAATATAAACAATTATATTGATAGATATTATATTAATAATCAAAAAATAAATTAATAAACTATTATAAATAAGATAGATATTATTTAAAATATTTTTGCAAAACCTAAATTTATTCAAAATCAATTAAAATAAATTACTAAATAATAATGGTTTTGATGTTTTTCTTCTTTTTAAAAGTATATATTTATTGTTCTTAAAAGTATGTTATTTAAATTATATATGTCTTCCTCAATATATATTTTGTAATTTATAATTCTATAAAAAATAACTAAAAAATAATTAAAATGAATATTAATATTATAATGAATACAAATAAAATTGAAATTTATTATTTATTATTCAGGATATACAGTTTTAATGGTTTAGGTATTTAGGTGTATTGGGGTTTAGTTATTTAAGTGTTTATGCCTTTAGTGATTTATAGTTTTTATTTAAAGATTGAAAAAATAAAAAATTTAATTTTTTTTTTAATTTTGAAGGTTATAACCTTTGAAAATATAATAATTTTTAATTTTTTTTAAATGTAAATATAGTATTTAGTTATAATAATCTTAATAATTATATATATTGTAAACTGAATATAAATAATTTTATTAATAGATATTATAATAATGATCAATAAATAATTAATAAACTATAAAAAGAATGATATAAATTAAAATATAAATGAAAAATCTAAAATGATACAAAATCAAAATAAGATATTTTACTAAATAATAAATTTTTGTTTTTAAAATTGTGCTTATTTTTATAAGCTTATATATTTTTTGATGAAATATAAATTATTTAAATTATATCTGTCTCACTAATAATTTATTTTGTAATTAATATTTCTATAAAAATAAACTAATAAATAATTAAAATAAAAATTTAAAATTATACTGAATAAAACAATTTTTATAACAAAAAATTTATTTATATTATTTTTTATCATTTTTGAAGTTTATAACCTTTGAAAATATAACAATTTTTAAATTTTTTTATATATGAATACTATATTTAGTTATGATAATCTTAATAATTATATATCATGTAAATTCAATATAAATAATTATATTGATAAATATTATATTAATGATCAAAAAATAAATTAATAAACTATTATTAAAAAGAAAGATATTATTTAAAATATATTTGCAAAATGTAAATTTATTCAAAATCAAAATAAAATATATTACTAAATAATAATTTTTTTGATGTTTTTCTTCTTTTTATAAGTTTATATTTTTTTTATTAAAAGTAAATTATTTAAATTATATTTGTCTTCCTCATAATTTAATTTTAATTTATAATTCTATAAAAAAAACTAATAAATAATAAAAATGAATATTTAAAACTATAATGAATACAAATAAAATAGAGATTTATTATTTATTATTCAGGATATACTAGTTTAATGGTTTAAGTATTTAGGTATTTTGGGGTTTAGTAATTTAAGTGTTTAGGTCTTTAGTGAGTTATAGTTTTTATTTAAAAAATGAAAAAATAAAAAATTTAATTTTTTGATTTTTTTTTAATTTTTAAAGGTTATAACCTTTGAAAATATAATAATTTTAAATTTTTTTTAAATGTGAATATAATATTTAGTTATAATAATCTTAATAATTATATATAATGTAAACTCAATATAAATAATTTTATTAATACATATTATAATAATGATCAATAAAAAATTAAAAACTATTATTAATAAGAATCATATAAATTAAAATATAATTGCAAAATCTAAAATGATTCAAAATAAAAATAAAATATATTACTAAATAATAAATTTTTGTTTTTAAAATTTTGCCTCTTTTTATAAGGATATATATTTTTTTGATGAAAAATAAATTATTTAAATTAGATTTGTCTCACTAATAAATTATTTTGTAATTAATATTTTTCTAAAAATAAACTTATAAATAATTAAAATAAAAATTTAATATTATACTTAATAAAAATTAATGTACACTTGTTTATTAATGTACACCTGTTTAATGGTTTAAGTATTTAGAGGTTTTGTTGTTTAGGAATTTAACAATTTATATTTTTAGGCATTTAGTTGTTTATATGTTTTATTTAAACAATAAAATAACAAAAAAAAATTGTAATTTTTTCTCCTTTTTATAGGTTATAACCTTTGAAAATATAATAATATTTAAAATTTTTTGAAATGTGAATACAATATTTAGTTATAATAATATTAATAATTATATATCATATAAATTTAATATAAACAATGTTATTGATAGATAATATAATAATGATCAAAATATAATTTAATAAACTATTAATATAAAGATGTTATTAATTAAAAAAGATTTACAAAACCCAAATTGATTCAAAATTAAAGTAAAATATATTACTTTATTATAATTTTTAATTTTTAAATTTTTACTTCTTTTATAAGCATATATATTTTTTGATTAAAAATAAATTAATTAAAATATATATGTCCCTCTCATAATTTTATTTGTAATAAGTATTTCTATAGAAATAAACTAATAAATAATTAAAATGAATATTTAAAATTATAATAAATTGAAATGAAAATTAGATTTATTAATTATTAAGTAGTATATAGCAGTTTAATGGTTTATGTATTTAGCCATTATGAGGTTTAAGAGTTTACTGATTTAACTGTGTATGCATTTAGTGGTTTATAGGTTTTATTAAAAAAATAAAATAATAGAAAATTTATGTTTATTATTTTTTAATATTTTCAAATGTTATAACCTTTGAAAATATAATAATTTTTAATTTTTTTAAAATGTGAATACAATATTTAGTTATAATAATCATTATATTTATATATCATATAAATTCAATATAAATAATTTTATTGATAAATATTTTAATAATGATCAAAAAATAAATTAATAATCTATTATTAATAAGATAGATATCAATTGAAATATAATTACAAAACCTAAAATGATTCAGAAGAAAAGCAAAATATATTACTATATAATAATTTTTTGTTTTGAATTTTTTTTTCTTTAAAAAAGTATATCAATAATTTTTTGATGAAAAATAATTTATATAAATTATATTTGTCCAACTCAATTTATTTAATAATTAATATTTATATATAAATAAACAAATAAATAATTAAAATGAATATTTAAAATTATAATAAAAAATGAGATTTATTATTTATTATTTAGGGTTACCCGTTTAATTTAAACTAGATCTGTGTCACTAATAATTTATTTTGGAATTAATATTTCTATAAAATAAATTGATAAATAATTAAAATAAAAATTTAAAAATATAATGAATAAAAATTTAAATGAGATTTATGATTTATTATTAATGTATATCAGTTTAATGATTTAAGTATTTAGAGGTTTTGTCGTTACGAGTTTAGAGATTTTTTGTTTTTAGGCTTTTAGTGGTTTATAGGTTTTATTTAAAAAAATAAATTAACAAAAAAAGTTTCTATAATTTTTTATCATTTTCATAGGTTATAACATTTGAAAATATAATAATATTTAAAATTTTTTGAAATTTTAATACAATATTTTGTTATAATAATATTAATAATTATATATCATATAAATTTAATATAAATAATTTTATTGATAGATATTATAATAATGATCAAAAATTAAATTTATAAACTATTAATATTAGGTTAGATATTAATTAAAAAATATTTACAAAACCCAAATTGATTCAAAATTAAAGTAACTTATATTACTTGATAATAATTTTTAATTTTTAAATTTATACTTCTTTTATAAGCGTATATTTTTATTAGATAAATTATATATTATTTAAATTATATTTTCATACTCATAATTTATTTTGTAATAAATATATATAAATAAATACACTAATAAATAATTAAAATGAATATTTAAAAATATAATAAATAGCAATAAAAATTAGATTTATTAATTATTAAGTAGTATCTAGCGGTTTAATGGTTTATGTATTTATGCATTACGGGGTTTAGGAGTTTACTAATTTAACTTTATACGCATTTAGTAGGACTGTCCACGGGACTTGGAGATTCACGACCCGATCCAAAGTCTTGTCCCGAAAGAATCGGGACTGACAAAATTCGTTGATTTGACTTTTCCCGTCCCATTCTGTCATGTATTTTTTCTTTTGGGATGGTTTAGGATCTCAAGCAATATCTATTCCGAGAACCGTCACATCCTAAAAAACCGATACTAGAACCAGGAATATATATATATATATATAACATGAAGATGCCACCAATTCCGCTACTGCCCATCCAATCCCAATGAACCTATTGTTGTTCCGACGGGTTCCAGGGCGCCTCACTCCGTTCCAGCCGTGTTAAGTTTGGTCCGGCCCTTGTCCGTCACACTTCTGGTTGCCTCCAACGTGTCCCAGATGCCACCAGCCTTTTGGTTTGTTTTTCTGACGAGAATTGAGTGATTAATTATTATTATTATTATTATTATTATTATTATTATGTGTTTCAGCAGTTTTGTTGAGTATTGGTTGTGGTTGGGTTGAATGAGTGGGCTGAATGTGTTACAGTCAGTTTTGTAGAGCTTGCTTGTTTGAAAAATTTATATGTATTAATGCTTAACATATCATATTAATTAATGGTAATGCCAATGGCACAATCTAGCGGTAAAGAAAAATACAATAAATTGAAGATGATCACATCTCAAATGATCAAAGTACTGGTAAATCCAATCATCATCCTTTCACGAACCCTTCTATTGATAGGCAGGTTCTTCAATATCAATTGTAAAAGAAAGTCAAGGTACATCTGAACCTCAAGCTCATAAAAAGTATAAGTCTACTATTTGGGAAACTTATGAGATATTAGTTGATTAAGAGGGGAATGAAACTAGTAGGGTAGCTTGTATATGGTCTAGGAAAGAATATTTGGCAAAAAGTAATCAAGGTACTTCGAATTTATGGAAATACTTGAGAGAGACTTGTAAGAAATTTCCACACAAAGAAGAATTAATAGAAGCTCACAAAGGTAAATACAAGTCACAATCTTTGTTGAGTTTCACTAAATGTACTAGTTCAGAGGATAACAAATTAACCTATTGGAAATTTGATCAACAACTAGTTAGGGAGGCTTTGTTGAAAATGATCATAAAAGATGAATTGCCTTTTTGTTTTGTTGAGAGGGTTGAGTTTAAGGAGTTTTGTGAAGTTAGTGTGCCTCAATTTAAATTTCATCTTAGCACTCTACACTGAGGGATTGTTTTTCTTTGTTTGTGAATGAAAAGAAGAAATTATTAGATAGCATATCATCTCATTGTTGTAGAGTTTCATTGACTACCGACACTTGGACTAGCATTCAAAATTTGTCTTATATATTTTTGACTGTTCATTCCATTGATTCTCAATGGAATATGCATAAAAGGCTTGTGAACTTTTGTGTAATTAAAAGTCATTCTGGAGTTAATATTAGAAATGCTATTGAGTTTTGCATGAATGAATGGGGTTTGAGAAATTTGATGTTCATTACTGTTGACAATGCATCAAATAATGATATTGCAGTTGCACAATTGAAAAAAAGGCTTGTGAAGAAAAGTGTTGTACCTTTGAGAGGCGAGCTTTTTCATATGAGATGTTGTGCTCATATCCTAAACTTAATTGTCATAGATGGCATTGCAGTAGTTGAGGGTGCTATTCAAAAAATTAGAGGTGTGGTGAAATATGTGAGGAGCAGTCCTAAAAGATTAGATATGTTTAAGTTATGTGTTGAAGAAGCAAACTTTACATATGGATCTTCATTGCAATAAGATTTTCCTACAAGATGGGATTCAACTTATTTGATGCTACAAACTGATATAAAATGTCAAAAAGAATTTGATAAGTTGGAGTACAAAGACAAATGGTTTTTGAAGGAGTTTGGTTCAAACATTCCAACTGAGAGAGACTGAACAAACGCAAAAATTTTGGCTCGTTTCTTGAAAACATTTTATGAGGTAACTTGTACATTTTTTAGCTCATAATATTTTACCTCTAGTGTTTATTTTCCTCAGATTATTCGAATTTTGAAAAAAAATTGTGCTTTGTGAAAATAGTAGAGATATAATGGTGTCTGAAATGGGTATCAAAATGAGGCATAAATTCAACAAATATTGGGGTTCTCAACAAATATTATGCTTTTTGTAGCAGTAGTGTTGGATCCTAGATATAAGCTCAAATATCTCAAATATTAGCTAAAAATTTGGTGAAAAAGTTTATAAATACTTTAGATGTGATGATGGATGATTATAAAGATTTAAATGACGTTGAATCAAAAAAAGATGATTTCTCTTCAACTCTGTTGAAGAAAAATGATGATTTCTTTGATGGTAGTGATACTTATGTTGATGATTTTTTTTTGTTGAATTGGAGAAAGAACAAGAAGTTGAAACTTTGGAAGAGTTGCATAGGTACTTGGAGGACAAACTTGAAATAAATAGAATTGATTTAGATTTTCTTAACTGGTGGAAGGTAAATGAGGTTAGGTATCCTTCTTTGGCAAATAGAGCAAGGAATGTATTTGCTATTCAAGTATCTATTGTGGACTACGAATCTACATTTAGCAATGGGGGGAGAACTTTAGATAAATTTAGGAGTTATTTAACACCTATTACCGCCGAAGATCTCATATGTCTACAAGATTGGTTGATAAGCTCACACAAACCTATTGAAATTGAAGTATTAGTTCAAGTCATTGATGATATTGAATCAGGTTAGTATACAAATCTTGTAAATTTTAATTTCACTTTTACTTATTTTATTCTTTCAATTTAATAAAAATATGGTTCAATAACAATTTTCAGAGGGGTCACTAATTCCAAATATTCTTCCAACTATAGTTGGCCAACTAAATTTGGAATGGGTGTAATAAATTTTATGAGGTAATATTTTTTTTATTACACTTTCATCATATAAATTTATGTCTACATGATTACCACGTTTTCATCTTTGGTTGTCCTTCTACAGTGGAGGAAGAAAAGGGTGGAGTTGTAGAAGAGATAATTAATTGGGTTTGGATTTTCGTTGCTGTCCCGGGACGAACCTTTGAAATGATTATTATCATGGTTATTATTAGTTGTATTTTATTGTTATTTTGAGCTGCCTAATTTTAGCAATTACTTAAGTAGTAATTGATGCTACCAATGTTTGTGGTCATCTTTAGTTATTCCTTAATATTTTAAGGAATTGTTTAAAAAATGTAGTATTGCTATTATGGTAACTTTCACTAGGCTGAACAAAGCCAACTTGCGAAAAAAGAAAGAACCAAATTAAGCACACAACTTGGTCCCGTTCTATTTAACATTTCTATTCTTTTCTGCACATCAAAGCTTTTGACAAGGTAATCGAACTCGTTTGCGGTATTCAGCTTATTTGACAAAACAAAATTGGCCCAATTTGAGTTTGAAAGATACATAACTAAGGAATGATAAATGGTACATCAAAAGGTTTCGAAATGAACTAACTTGGCCAGTTTGAAGAAAATAAATTGAAAAAAATGTCCGAACTCTGTTCCGTCCCGAAACCATTTTCTCCTACCCAAAATCCCCGATCTATGTCCCATACTATATTGATATTTTCAACCTATGCGACGAGTCTGAATCTTCAAAAAAAATCTCCGAACTATGGGAAGGGACTGGTGATTTGTAATCCCCATCTCGTCCCGTCCCATGAGCACCCCTAGCATTTATTGTTTTATAGGTTTTATTTATAAAATAAAATAACAAAAAATTTATTATATTATTTTTTGATATTTTCAAAGGATATAACCGTAGAAAATATAATAATTTTTTAAATTTTTTTCAAATGTGAATACAATATTTAGTTATACTAATCATTATATTTATATATTATATAAATTCAATATAAACAATTTTATTGATAAATATTCTAATAATAATCAAAAAATAAAGTAAGAATCCATTAATAATAAGATAGATATTAATTAAAATATAATTATAAATCTTAAAAGGATTCAAAAGCAAAGAAAAATATATTACTATATAATTATTTTTTTTTGAATTTTTTCTTCTTTTAATAAGTTTATCTATATTTCTTTAAAGAAAAATAATTTATATAAATTATATTGTCTAACTCATAATTTATTTTTTAATTAATATTTATATATAAATAAACAAATAATTAATAAAAATGAATATTTAAACTTATAATGAAAAAAATGATATTTATTCTTTATTTTTATGGAATACCAGTTTAATTTAAATTATATCTGTCTCACTAATAATTTATTTTGTAATTAATATTTCAATAAAAATAAACTGATAAATAATTAAAATAAAAATATAAAATTATATTGAATAAAAATTAAAATGAGATTTATGAATTATTATTAATGTATACCAGTTTAATATTTTTAGTATTTAAAGGTTTTGTCGTTTAAGACTTTAGCAATTTATGTTTTTAGGCATTTAGTGGTTTATTGGTTTTGTTTAAACAATGAAATAACAAAAAAATTATTTTTGAAATTTTTTCATATTTTCAAAGTTTATAACCTTCGACAATATAATAATTTAAAAATTTTTTAAAAATTTGAATACAATATTTATAAACTAAATATAAACAATTTTATTGATAGATATAATATCGATTATCAAAAAATGAATTAATATTTTATTATTATTATGATGGATATAAATTAAAATATAATTGCAAAACCTAAAATTATTCAAAATCCAAATAAAATTCTTAACTAAATAAAAATATTTGTTTTTTAGTTTTTGCTTCTTTTTATAAGCTTTTTTTTTGATGAAAGTTAAATTATTTAAATTATATTTGTATCACTCATAATTTATTTTGTAATTAATATTTTAATAAATTATTTAAATTATATCTAAGGTGTACGAGTTTAAAGGTTTAAGTATTTAGCAGATTTTGTGTTTAGGAGTTTAGATGTTTAAGTGTTTAGGCATTTAGTGGTTTATAATTTTTATTTAAACAATGATATAGCAAAAAAAATTATTTTTATTATTTTTTTTAATTTTTGAAGATTATATCCTTTTAAAATATAAGAATTTTTAAATTTTTTTCAAATGTAAATATAATAATTATTTATAATAATCTTCATAATTATAATTCATTTAAATTCAATATAAATAATTATATTGCTAGATATTATAATTATGATCAAAAAATAAATTAATAAACTATTATTAAAAAATAGTTATTATTTAAAAAGTATTTGCAAAATCTAAATTTATTCAAATCAAAGTAAAATATATTACTAAATAATAATTTTTTTAATGTTTTGCTTTTTTTATAACTTTATATTTTTGTTATTAAAAATAAATTATTTAAATTATATTTGTCTTACACATAATTTATTTTGTAATTTATAATACTATAATAATAAACTACTAAATAATTAAAATGAATATTTAAAATTATAATGAATACTAATAATACTGAGATTTATTATTTATTATTTAGGGTATAACTATTTAATTGTTTAATTTTTTTGTGGTTTTGGGGTTAAAAAGTTTATTGATTTATATGTTTACACATTTTCGTGTTTATTGGTTTTATTTAATCAATGAAATAACAAAAAATTTATTTTTATGAATTTTTATGATTTTCAAAGGTTAAGACCTTTAAAAAATAATAATTTTTTAATAGTTCTAAAATAGGAATATAATACTTAGTTATAATAATCTTAATAATTATATTTGTTGTAGTTTCAATATAAAAAAATGTAATAATATATATTATAATAATGATAAAAAAATAAATTAATAAACTATTATTAATAAGATATATATTAATTAAAATAAATTAAAAATAAACTATTAGTACAAACTAGCCCCAGGGTGGTTTGAGCAGGTCAAGAACTATGGGCTCTCTTTTAATCAAGAATCAAAAAATTTATTTTATTGGCATGTCTAAGCCTTTTTTTCATATCCTCAAGGATATGAAAAGTATCATTTATTTCTTTTTATATTAAATAAGTTATGTATACAAGCTCACAATACCGAAAAAGGTGTAAATGAATCATATTCAAATGTATAAAAGGTTTTAATCATTTCTCAAAATATTAGACTTGCATATTGACAATTGAGGTCACAAATCAAAGGAAAAAGCCATAGTGATATTTCCAATCCCAAGAATTT
This sequence comes from Sapria himalayana, assembly GCA_029783825.1. Taxonomy (NCBI): domain Eukaryota; kingdom Viridiplantae; phylum Streptophyta; class Magnoliopsida; order Malpighiales; family Rafflesiaceae; genus Sapria; species Sapria himalayana. Next base: position 450,040 of record JAREIK010003105.1, read on the forward strand.
TAGCTATAGAAAGTTATAAAAAGTAGTACTCGAGCTTTAACTATTTCTAGGGTCATAACTTTTGCTCTTGAAGAATGTCCAAAGTTACAATCATTCCTACTGTAATGACTTTGCAATATAAAGATAAAATGCACAAGCTATGGTCATATCCAATACTGTGACCCATTATTATAGTTATTAAATATGTATTCATGATCATTCTTAGTGCCATAACAACATGTTCAACAGAGAGACACAAGTTATGGCATATTCTCATCGATATGATTTTGTGTTCTAGAGACATGATATACAATCATGACCATTGCTAATGCTACAATAATCTAAAGCAAGAAAGAGAGTGAATCCATAACTCACCCCTTTAGTCATGACTTTGTGTTACATATACAAAAAAATAAATCGGTGACATTCCTAAAAGGTGTGAATTTCAATTTAAATTTAACACTTAGTCATTTGATTATAATAATGCAAAACATGAGATTTATGATTAGGGTTAATGGGTTAGTGTTATAGTTTATGGTTTAAGATTTAGGATTTAAAGTTTAGGGTTTATGGTTTTTTTTTTGTTTTTTTTTGGAAAATACACATTTTATTTATCATTTAGGCACACAACTTACAAGAGACTAAAAAGCTGAATAATTTAGGCCATCTCAACAAATCCTATGCACCTTAATGATTCTATGCATAAAATACATAAAAAACATAATGCTTAATTTTTCCAATCATATGAATACAACTAAAATCACCTGGCATTCCCGGACTTCAGAGTTGCCATTGAGTCATTATGCGCACTACATCCTTTCCATTCGGATTTGTCCAAGCCTTTTGGAGGAACCTGAATGATGCACCATATTAAAACTAGGCAAATATATGATTGTGCATGTGTGTGACATGCAGCATCAAGCATTTGCCTATGTCATTGCTATGTAATGGAATACATGTAAAATTGAATTCCCATAAATCCACAAGTGAATATATACGATACTTTGTCAATTCATTCTCACCTCTTAATTCCAGATTCTTTTGCTCCAATGATCCTCAAAAAAAGTATCTCTTGGGTTAGAATGCTTCCTCCTCAATCTCCAAGAAGTGGCTGTATGTTGCACCAACAAAATATCAAAAAATATGCATGCATCGATGTGCGTGTGTGATGATGTCCATCTCATAGTCTAATTATCTACGCGTACAACCAAGCTAGAAAACAAGTAAAATTACAAAATGCTATAAAGATGAGTCTTCTGCTCCCGGGAGTGAAGCATCACCTAATGTGTATTTTCAAAATTCATTAGTGGGCCCCACTTAGAGATACTCATAGGTCCAGTTGCCCTCATTGCATGCTACATAGAGAACAGACAAGATTGTGTGTGTGAGTATGTCATGATCCGTCTCTACAAGTACATGGTGCATATAAAGTCCAAAATACAAATAAGACTACAAACATAGACTACAAGTTAGAATCTTTCGCTCCCGTGTGGCTGGTCTGGACTCCATTGATTACTAGCCCTGCTTGGTGATGCTTCGGATTTTGCCGGCTTTCCAATTAATCATGGATTAACTGCTACTCCTATTGGGCGATGGTTGAGTGGCCCTCAATGCTGCCTGATAGGGATAGTGGGACCCACTCCTAGCTACTCCTGGGTTTACTCCCGACCACTTTGCTCGGTCTCATTAGTTGTCTGAATGTTATCATCCCGACTTGCTAGCGGGGCCCTCTACAAGCTGGAGGCCCATACTTCTACTTGCTTCCAGGACTTGCTGGACCCTCTAAATGCTACGCCATAATCGACAAGAATATGTGCACGTTTGTACTGTGGTATGTCACTATGTGTGTGTGGTGGAGCAGTATCAGGGTTTCGGAGTTTAGTAATTTAAGTATTTAGGTATTTTGTGGTTTATAGGTTTTATTTAAATATTTTAATAAGAAAAAAAATTTTTTTTTTGATTTTTTTTCTCATTTTCAAGGTTATAACCATTGAAAATATAATAATTTTTAATTTTTTTCAAATGTTAATACAATATTTAATAATAATCATCATAAAAATTAAATATCATGTCAATTCAATATAAATAATTTTATTGATTCATAAATAATTTTTGATTCTTTTTATAACCTTATAAATTTTTTTGATGAAGTTAAATTATTTAAATTATATTTGTCTCATTCATATTTTTATTTTGCAATTAATATTTCTATAAAAATAAACTAATAAATGATTAAAATGAATATTAAAATTATAATGAATACAAATAAAAATGAGATTTATGATTAATTATTTAGGATATACTAGTTTAATGGTTTAAGTATTTAAGAATTTAGTAGTTTAGTGATTTAAGTGTTTAGGCATTTAGTAGTTTATATGTGTTATTTAAATAATGAAATAACAAAACAATTATTTTTCAAATTTTTTATCAATTTTGAAGGTTATAACCTTTATAAATATAATAATTTTTAAATTTTTTTCAAATATGAATATAATATTTAGTTATAATAAAAATAATAATTATATATCATGTAAATTAAAAATAAACAATTTTATTGATAGATATTAATAAAATAAATATAAATATAAATATAAATATAATAATGATCAAAAAATAAATTAACAAACTATTATTTATTGATAAATATTTATATATTATTTATAAATACTTAAACCTTTATAGATGGTTTAAATGTTTAAGTATTTAAGGGTTTTGGGGTTTAGGAGTTTAATGATTTAAGCATTTAGGCATTTAGTAGTTTATAGATTTTATATAAACAATAAAATAACAAAAAATTAATTTTTGTGATTCTCATTTTCAAAGATTATAACCTTTATAAATATAATAATTTTTAAATTATTTTCAAATGTAAATATAATATTTAGTTATAATAATCTTTATAATTATATATCATGTAAATTTAATATAAACAATTTTATTGATAAATATTCTAATAATGATCAAAAAATAAATTAATAATCTATTATTAATAAGATAGATATCTATTAAAATATAATTACAAAACCTAAAATGATTCAGAAGCAAAGCAAAATATATTACTATATAATAATTTTTTGTTTTGAAAATTTTTTCTTTTAAATAGTTTATCTATAATTTTTTGATGAATAATAATTTATATAAATTATTTTTTTCTAGCTCAATTTATTTTGTAATTAATATTTATATAAAAATAAAAAATAAATAATTAAAATGAATATTTAAAATTATAATAAAAAAATGAGATATATTATTTATTATTTAGGGATACTGTTTTAATTTAAATTAGATCTGTCTCACTTATAATTTATTTTGTAATTAATATTTCTACAAAAATAAACTGATAAATAATTAAAATAAAAATTCTGAAATTATACAGAATAAAATTTAAAATGAGATTTATGATTTATTATTACTATATACCAGTTTAATGGTTTAAGTATTTAGAGGTTTTTTCATTTAGGATTTTAGCGATTTATATTTTTAGGCTTTTAGTGGTTTATACGTTTTATTTAAAAAAATAAAATATCAAAAAAAAATTGCTATAATTTTTTCTCATTTTCATAGGTTATAACCATTGAAAATATAATAATATTTAAAATTTTTTGAAATGTGAATACAATACTTAGTTATAATAATATTAATAATTATATATCTTATAAATTCAATAAAAAATTTTATTGATATATATTATAATAATGATCAAAATTAAATTTATAAACTATTGATATTAAGAAAGATATTAATTAAAAAATAATTACAAAACCCAAATTGATTCAAAATTATAGTAAAATATATTTTTGGATAAAAATTTTAATTTTTAAATTTTTACTTCTTTTATAAGCATATATATTTTTTAAATTATATTTGTCGCACTCATAATTTATTTTGTAATAAATATTTCTATAATAATAAACTAATATATAATTAAAATGAATATTTAAAATTATAATAGATAGAATTAAAAATTAGATTTATTAATTATTAAGTAGTATATACTGGTTTAATGGTTTATGTATTTTGGCATTACGGGGGTTAGGAGTTTACTATTTTAACTGTGTATGCATTTAGTAGTTTATAGGTGTTATTTAAAAAAAATATCAAATTTTTTTTTTATTTTTTGATATTTTTAAAGGTTATAACCATTGAAAATATAATAATTTTTAAATTTTTTTCAAAAGTGAATACTATATTTAGTTATATTAATCATTATATGTAGATATAATATAAATTAAATATAAATATTTTTATTGATAAATATTCTAATAATGATCAAAGAATAAATTAATAATCTATTATTAATAAGATAGATATCAATTTAAATATAATTAAAAAACCTAAAATGATTCAGAAATAATGCAAAATATATTACTATATAATAATTTTTTGTTTTGAATTTTTTTTCTTTTAAAAAGTTTATTATTATTTTTTTGATGAAAAATAATTATATAAATTATATTTGTCTAACTGAATTTATTTTGTAATTAATAATTATATAAAAATAAATGAATAAATAATTAAAATGAATATTTTAAATTATAATGAAAAAAATAAAATTGAGATTTAATATTTATTATTTAGGGTATATCGGTTTAAAATGATTATCTATTTAAGGTTTTCGAAATTTTGGAGTTATTGATTTGAGTATTTAAACATTTAGTGGTTTATAAGATTTATTTAAACAATGAAAATACAAAAAAAATTATTTTTGTTATTTTTTCACATTTTAAAAGTTTATAACATTTGAAAATATAATAATTTTAAAATTTTTTAAAAATGTGAATAAAATATTTAGTAATATTAATCATTATAATTATATATAATATAAACTGATTATAAATAATTTTATTGATAGATATGATATCAATTATCAAAAAATAAATTAATAAACTATTATTAATATGATAGATATAAATTAAAATATAATTATAAAACCTAAAATGATTCAAAATCAAAGTAAAATTTATTACTAAATAATAATTTTTTGTTTTTAAATTTTTACTTCTTTTTATAAGATTATATTTTTTTTATTAAAAGTATGTTATTAATATTATATTTGTCTGACTAATTATTTATTTTATAATTAATATTTATATAAAAAATAAACTAATAAATATTTAAAATGAATATTTAAAATTATAATGAATACAAATTAAATTGAGATTTAAGATTTATTATTGTTGTATATGTAAATTATTTTTTGATAATCTGTTTGTATAACCAAATATTTTTTCTTTTTTAATATTTTCATTTAAGTCCAGGAAAGGAAATATTAAGAGACCGGGGATGCAACAGTAACACAATAACGGAGGTCTCGTTGACCTTACAGCGGCCTGAAATTGGAGTAGATCCTGACCAGTCTCATTATCTGACCCGCTCCGGTTAAATCAACCGAGAAATTTTAATATAAAATGTTTTGTAATTTTATTTTCGGGTGGCTATTTTTGGACCCATGGAACTGTTCATCATCTCTCTCTCTCTTCTCTCTGTGCGATTTATCATGACTATTCTGTGTGCTACATACTGTAAGACATTTTTATTGCTTTAATCTGTTATGCAAAAGCATTTTCTGGTGGATTTAGCTAGTCGTACTGAGCGACTAGCGAACCACATTATATAGTCGTAGAACCGCATTTTCTAGTGGATTTATTTGTCATTTGTTGATTCTATCATGGATGGTTGCTGAATTGGAATATATATATTACTTGTTTTCTGTTGTTTTTCCTGTGTTTTTGTATCTCAATCTCACTACCGTGGAAGCACAATTGACCAACAATTATAAATGGTATACCGGTTTAAAGGATCGATTATTTAGGGGTTTTGTCGTTTAGTTGTTTAGCAATTTATGTTTTTAGGCATTTAGTGGTATATCGGTTTTAATTATATAATAAAAATAATTTTTTTATTTATTTTTTTTAGATTTTCAAAGATTATATCTTTTAAAAATAAAATAATTTTTAAAATCTTTTGAAATGTGAATACCATGTATAATTATATTAATCTTATTAATTATATATCATATAAATTCAATATAAATAATTATAATGATAGATATTCTAATAATAATCAAAATTTAAATTAAAAAACTATTATTAATAATATAAATATTAATTAAAATATATTTACATAACATAAAATGATTCAAAATCAAATAAAAATATATTACTAAATAATAATATTTAATTTTTAAAATTTTCCATCTTTTTATAAGCTTATATTTTTTTATGATTAAAAATAAATAATTTAAATAATATCTGTCTCACTTGAAATTTATTTTGTAATTAATTTTTCGAAAAAATTAAAATATAAATAATTAAAATGAATATTTAAAATTATAATAAATAGAAATAAAAATGAGATTTATTATTTATTAAGTTGTATACAAATGTTATAAGATTTATGTATTTAGGGGTTTCGGGTTTTATGAGCTTTTGATTTAAGTAAGTAAACATTTAGTGGTCTATAAGTTTTATTTAAAAAAGAAATAACAAAAAATTTATTTTTTGTATTCTTTCTCATTTTTTAAGATTATAACCTTTGAAAATATAATAATATTTACAATTTTTTGAAATGTGAATACAATATGTAGTTATAATAATATTAATAATTATATATCATATAAATTCAATATAAATAATTTTTTTGATAGATAATATAATAATGATCAAAATTTAAATTAATAAACTATTAATAAAAAGATTTATATTAATTAAAAAATATTTAGAAAACCCAAATTGATTCAAAATTAAAGTAAAATATATTACTGGATAATAATTTTTAATTTTTAAATTTTTACATCTTTTATAAGCATATATTTTTTTTGATTAAAAATAAATTAATTAAAATATATATGTTACTCTCATAATTTAATTTGTAATAAATATTTCTATAAAAATAAACTATTAAATAATAAAAATGAATATTTAAAATTATAATAAATAGAAATAAAAATTAGATTTATTAATTATTAAGTAGTATATAGCGGTTTAATGGTTTATGTATTTAGGTATTACGGGGTTTTTGAGTTTACTGATTTAACTTTATATGAACCCAGTAGGGTTGCTCATGGGACCGGAGATTCGCGACCCAACCCGAAGTCTTGTCCTGAAAGAATCGGCACTGAGAAAAATGCGTTGGCTTTGACTTTTCTCGTTCTGTTCTGTCACGTATTTTTTTTTGGGACGGTTCCGGATCTTAAGCAATATCCATCCCGAGAACCATCCCATCCTATGATACTAAAACCAAGAATATATATATATATATATATAATATGAAGATGCTACCATTTCCGCTATTGCCCATCCAATTCCGACGCACCTATTGCTGTTCTGAGAGTTCCGGGCCACCAAACACTGTTCCAGCCGTGTTCAGTTAGGTCAAGCCCTTGTCCATCACACTTCTGGTTAGCTCCACTGTGTCTCAGATGCCACCAGCCTTTTGGTTTGTTTTTCTGACTAGAATTGAGTGATTAATTATTATTATTATTATTATTATTATTATGTGTCTCAGTCAGTTTTGTTGGGTATTGGTTGTGGTGTTGTGGTTGGGCCGAATGAGGGGGATGAATGTGTTACAGTCAGTTTTGTAGAGCATTCTTGTTTGGAATATTTATATGTATTTATGCTTAACAGATCATATTAATTAATGGCAATGAAGATGGCACAATCCAACAGTAAACAAAAAATACAATAAATTAAAGATGATCACATCTCAAATGATCAAAGTACTGGTAAATCCAATCATCATCCTTTCAGGAACCCTCCTATTGTTACGGCAGGTTTTTCAATTCCAATTGTAAAAGAAAGACAAGGTACATCTGAACCTCAAACTCAGAAAAAGTATGAGTCTGCTGTTTGGGAAACTTATGAGATATTAGTTGATTTAGAGGTAAATGAAACTCGAAGGGCAGCTTGTAAATGGTGTAGGAAAGAATATTTGGCAAAAAGTGATCAAGGTATCTCAGGTTTATGGAAATACTTGAGAGTGACTTGTAGGAAATTTCCACACACAAAAGAATTAATAGAAGCTCACAAAGGTAAAGAAAAGTCACAATCTTTGTTGAGTTTCACTAAAGGTACTAGTTCAGAGGATAACAAATTAACTTGTTGGCAATTTGTTCAACAACCAGTTAGGGATGCTTTGGTGAAAATGATCATAAAAAATGAATTGCCTTTTTGTTTTGTTGAGAGGGATGAGGTCAAGGAGTTTTGTGAAGTTAGTGTGCGTCAATTTATTATTTAGTAATATATTTTACATTGATTTTGAATAAATTTAGATTTTGCAAATATATTTTAAAAAATATCTATCTTATTAATAATAGTTTAATAATTTTTTTTTGATCATTATTATAATATCTAGCAATGTAATTATTTATATTGAATTTAAATGACTTATAATTATTAAGATTATTATAACTAAATATTATATTTACATTTGAAAAAAATTTAAAAATTATTATATTTTCAAAGGTTATAACCTTAAAAAATTAAAAAAATTATAAAAATAAATTTTTTGTTATATCATTGTTTAAATAAAACTAATAAACTACTAAATGCATAAACACTTAAACCTCTAAACTCTTAAACACAAAAGCCCCTAAATACTTAAACCTTTAAACTCGTAAACCTTAAATATAATTTAAATAATTTATTAAAATATTAATTACAAAATAAATTATTTGTCATACAAATATAATTTAAATAATTTATTTTTCATCAAAAAAATATATAAGCTTATAAAAAGAAGCAAAAACTATAAAAAAATATTATTTATTAATAAATTTTACTTGGATTTTGAATATTTTTAGGTTTTGCAATTATATTTTAATTCATATCTATCATATTAAAAATAACATATTAATTTATTTTTTGATAATTGATATCATATCTATCAATAAAATTGTATATATTTAGTTTATATTATATATTATAATGATAATTATTACTAAATATTGTATACATATTTTTAAAAAATTTTAAAATTATTATATTTTCTAAGGTAACCTTTAAAAATGTGAATAAATATCAAAAATAATTTTTTTATTATTTCATTGTTTAAATAAAACATATAATCAACTAAATCCATAAAAACATAAATCGCTAAAATCATAAATGAAAAAACCTCTAAATACTTAAAATATTAAACATGTATACATTAATAATAATTCATAAATCTCATTTTAATTTTTATTCAGTATAATTTTAAATTTTTATTTTAATTATTTAACACTTTTTTTATAGAAAAATTAATTACAAAATAAATTATTAGTGAGATAGATCTAATTTAAATTAGACTGGTATATCCAAAATAATAAGAATAAATCTCAATATTATTTTTTTCATTATAATTTTAAATATTCATTTTAATTATTTATTTGTTTATTTTTATATAAATATTGATTAAAAAAATTAATTATGAGTTAGGCAAATATAATTTATATAAATTAATTTTCATCAAAAAAATATGGATAAACTATTTAAAAGAAAACAAAATTTCAAAACAAAAAATTATTATATAGTAATATATTTTGATTTCTTATGAATCACTTTACGTTTTTTTATTATATTTTAAATGATATTTATCTTATTAATAATAGATTATTAATTTATTTTTTGAACATTTTTAGAATATTTATCAATAATATTGTATATATTAAATTTATATGATCTAAATATATAATGATTATTATAACTAAATATTGAAAACCACTAAATGCATACATAGTTAAATCAGTAAACTCCTAAGGCCCGTAATGCCTAAATACATAAGCTATTAAACTGCTATATACTACTAAATAATAAAGAAATCTAGTTTTTATTTCAATTTATTAATATTTTAAATATTAATTTTAATTATTTATAAGTTTATTTTGTATAAATATTTATTACAAAATAAATTATAAGTGCGACAAATATAAATTAAAAAATTTATTTTTAATCAAAGAAAATATATATGCTTATTAAAGAAGTAAACTTTTAAAAATTAAAAATTATTATCCAGTAATATTTTATTTAATTTTGAATCAATTTGGGTTTTGTAAATATTTTTTAATTAATATCTATCTTATTATTAATTACAATTTTAATTTAATTTTTGATAATTATTATAATATCTATCAATAAAAATGTTTATATTGAATTTTTATGATATATAATTATTAAAATTATTATAACTAAATATTATATTCTCATTTCAAAAAATTTTAAATATTATTATATTTTCAAAGGTTATAACCTTTGAAAATGACAAAAAATTACAAAATATTTTTCTATTATTTTATTATTTAAATAAAACCTATAAACCACTAAATTCCTAAAAACATAAATCGCTAAACTCCTAAACAACAAAACTTACAAATACTTAAACTATTAAACTGGTATACATTAATAATACATCATAAATCTCATTTTAATTTTTATTAAGTGTAATTTTAAATTTTAATTTTAATTATTTATCAGTTTATTTTTATAGAAATATTAATTACAATATAAATTATTAGTGAGAGAGATCTATTTTAAATAATTGATTTTTTAACAAAAAAAAATATATTTGGTTATAAAACGTGGCAAAATTTTAAAAACAAAAATTTATTATTTTGAAATATATTTTATTTTGATTTTGATTCATTTTAGTTTTTGCAATTATATTTTAATTTATATCATTCTTATTAATAATAGTTTATTAATTTTTTATTGATCATTATTATAATATCTATTAATAAAATTATTTATATTGAGTTTACATTATAAATAATTATTAAGAATATTATAACTAAATATTATATTAACATTTAAAAAAAATTAAAAATTATTATATTTACAAAGGTTATAACCTTCAAAATTTAAAAAAAAATTTAAAAATTTAATTTTTATTTTTTTATTATTTAAATAAAAACTATAAATCACTAAAGTCCGAAATACTTAAATCACTAAACCCCAAAACACCTAAATACTTAAAGCATTAAACATGTATATCCTGAATAATAAATAATAAATCTCAATTTTATTTATATTCATTATAATTTTAAATAATCATTTTAATTATTTATTAGTTTATTTTTATACAATTATAATTTACAAAATAAATTATGAGTAAGACAAATTAATTTTAATAATTCATTTATAATAACACAAATATAAAGTTATAAAAAAGCAAAATATTAAAAAAATTATTATTAAGTAATATATTAGAAAATAAAATATGAGTGCGAGAAATATAATTTAAATAATTTTTTTATAATTAAAAAAGATATATACGCTTATAAAAGAAGTAAATTTTAAAAATTAAAATTTATTATCTAGTAATATATTTTACTTTAATTTTGAATCAATTTGGGTTTTCTAAATATTTTTTAATTATTATCTATCTTATTATTAATTGTTTATTAAATTAATTTTTGATGATTATGATAATATCTATCAATAAAATTGTTTATATTGAATTTATATGATATATAAATATTAATATTATTATAACTAAATATTGTATTCACATATCAGTAAATCTTGAATTTTATTATATTTTCAAAGGTTATATCCTCTAAAAATGAGAAACTATTACAATTTTTTTGTTATTTTATTGTTTAAAAAAACATATAAAATACTAAATGCCTAAAAACATAAATCTCTAAATTTCTAAATGTCAAAACTATTAAACTATTATACTTTAATAATAAATCATAAATCTCATTTTAATTTTTATTCAGTAAAATTTTAAATTTTTATTTTTATTATTTATCAGTTTATTTTTATAGAAATATTAATTACAAAATAGATTATTAGTGAGAGAAATCTAATTTAAATTAAACCGGTATACCCTAAATAATAATTAATAAATCTCATATTTCTTTCATTATAATTTTAAATATTCATTTTAATTATTTATTTGTTTATTTTTATTTAAATATTAATAACAAAATAAATTAATAGTTACAAAAAAATAATTTATATAAATTATTTCACATCAAAAAAATATAGAAAAACATTTAAAAGAAAAAAAAATTCAAAACAAAAAAATTATTATATAGTAATATATTTTGCTAAGCTTCTGAATCATTTTGGGTTTTTTGATTATATTTTAATTGATATCTATCTTATTAATTATAGATTATTAATTTATTTTTTGATCATTATTAGTATATTTTTCAATAAAAATGTTAATATTGAATTTATATGATATATAAATTTATATATTATTATAACTAAATATAGTATTCACTTTAGAAAAAAAATTTAAAATTATTATATTTTCAATGATTATAATATTAAAAAATGTCAAAAAATAAAAAAAAATAATTTTTTTTGTTATTTCATTGTTTAAATAAAACATATACACCACTAAATGTCTAAGCACTTAAATCACTATACTACAAAATCCCGATACCCCAATATAGATAATCCTTTAAACTGGTATACCCTAAATAATATTTAATAAGTCTCATTTTTTTTGTTTTCATTATAATTTAAAAAATTAATTTTGATAGTTTAGTTTTTTATTTTTATATATTTATTAATTATAAAATAAATTATGAGTTAAAAATAGAATTTATTAAAAATATTTTTCATCAAAAAATAGATAAGCTTATTAAAATCATAAAAATTTTAAAACAAATAATTATTATTTTGTGATATATTTTGTTTAGCTTTTGAATCATTTTAGGTTTTGATATTATATTTTAAGTAATATCAATCTTATTCATAATAGATTTTTAATTTATTTTTTGATAATTATTAGAATATCTATCAATAAAAGTGTTTATATTGAATTTATATGATATATAATTATCATGATTATTATAAATATATATTATATTCACTTTTGAAAAGAAATTTAAAAATTATTATATTTTCAAAGGTTATAACCTTAAAAAATGAGAAAAAATAATAAAATTATTTTTTTGTTATTTCATTTTTAAAATAAAACCTATAGATCATTAAATGCTTACATACTTAAATCAATAAGCTCATAGACCCTGAAACCCCTAAATACAGAAACCTTTTAACAGCTATATACTACTTAATAAATAATAAAGAATAAAGAATAAATCTATTTTTTATTTCTATTTATTATAATTTTAAATATTCACTTAAATTATTTATAGTTTAATTTTTTAGAAAAATTAATTACAAAATAAATTTTGAGTGGGATAAATATTATTTAAATAATTTATTTTTAATCAATAAAAAATATAAGCTTATAAAAAGAAGGAAATATTTGAAAATTAAATATTATTATTTAGTAATATATTTTGATTTGATTTTGAATCATTTTTTGTTATGTAAATATATTTTAATTAATATTTATATTATTAATAGTTTATTAATTTAATTTTTGATCATTATTATACTATCTATCATTAAAACTATTTATATTAAATTTATATGATATATAAATAGAAAGTTTAATATAATTATACATGGTATTCACATTTCAAAAAATTTAAAAAATTATTTTAATTTTAAAGGTTATAACCTTTGAAAATCAGATAAAATCAAAAAAAGAATTGTTTATTATATAAATAAAAACTATAAACCACTAAATGCCTAAAAACATAAATTGCTATACTCCTAAATGACAAAACCCCTATATTAACAATCCATTAAACTGGTATACCGTATATAATAAATCATAAATCACTTTTTAATTTATATTCATTATAATTTTAATTATTCATTTTAATTATTTATTAGTTTCTTTTTTATAGAAATATTAATTGCAAAATAAAAAAAGAGTGAGACAAATATAATTTTAATAATTTATTTTTAATCAAAAAATAAATATAAGCTTATAAAATGAAGTAAAAATTTAAAAACAAAAAATATCATTTAGTAATATATTTTACTTTTATTTTGAATCATTAATGGGTTTGCATTTATATTTTAATTGCTATCAATCTTATTAATAATAGTTTATTAAATTATTTTGTGATCATTATTATAATATCTATCAATAAAATTAATTATATTGAATTTAAATGTCTTATAAATAACAAGATTATTATAACTAAATATTATATTTACATTTGAAAAAAATTTAAAAATTATTATATTTTCAAAGATTATAACCTTCAAAAATGATAAAAAATCACAAAATTAATTTTTTTATTATTTTATTATTTAAATAAAACATTTAAACCACAAAATGCCTAATCATTTAAATATCTAGACTCCTTAGCCCTAAAAGCTCCTAAATACTTAAACCATTAAACATATATACCCTAAATAATAAATAATAAATTTCATTTTTATTTGTATTCATTATAATTTCCAATATTTATTTTAATTATTCATTAGTTTATTTTTATAGAAATATTAATTATAAAATAAATAATGAGTGAGACATATAATTTAAATATATTTTTTTTATGAACAAAATAAGCTTATGAAAATAAACAAATTTTCAAAAATTTAAAAATTTATTTAGTAATATAATTTACTTTGATTTTGAATTATTTTGTGTTCTCTAAATATATTTTAATTAATATCTATCTTATTAATAATAGTTTATTAATTTATTTTTCGATCATTATAATAATATATATTAATAAAATTTTTTATATTAATTTACATCAAATATAATTAAGATTATTATTATTAAGTATTGTATTCATATTTTAGAAAGATTAAAAAATTATTATATTTTCAAAGGTTATAACCTTTCAAAATCACGAAAATTCATAAAAATAAATTTTTTGTTATTTCATTGAATAAATAAAACCTATAAACAGCTAAATGTGCAAACATATAAATCAATAAACTCCTTAACACCAAAACCACAAAATATTTAAACCATTTAATAGGTATACCCTAAATAATAAATCATATATCTCTTTTTAATTAGTATTCATTATAATTATAAATATTCATTTTAATTATTTATCAATTTATTTTTGTAGAAATATTAATTACAAAATGAATTATTAGTGAGACAAATTTAATTTAAATAATTTATTTTTCATCAAAAAATATATATATGCTTATAAAATGACGTAAAATTTTTATAATAAAAAATTATTATTAAGTAATATATCTTATTTTTATTTTGAATCATTTTTTATTCTACAATTATATTTTAATTTATATCATTCTTATTAATACTAGTTTATTAATTTATTTATTGATCATTATAATAATATCTATTAATAAAATTATTTATATTTAGTTTACATTATATATAATTATTAAGATTATTATATCTAAATATTATATTCACATTTAAAAAAATGTTAAATTATTATATTTTCAAATGTTACACCTTTAGAAATTAAAAAAATTCCAAAAATTAAATTTTTTGTTTTTTAATTCTTTAGATTATAACTATAAATCACTAAAGGTCTAAACACTTATATCACTAAATTCTTAAACCCAAAAAAATATAAATACTTGAAGCATTAAACCAGTATATCCTGAATAAAAAATAATAAATTTCAATTTCATTTGTATTCATTATAATTTTAAATAATTATATTAATTATTTATTAGTTTATTATTATAGAATTATAAATTACAAAATAAATTATGAGTAAGACAAATTAATTTAAATAATTTATTTATAATAACACAAATATAAAGTTATAAAAAAACAAAACATTAAAAAAATTATTATTAAGTAATATATTTTACTTTGTTTTGAATAAATTTTGAATTTGCAAATATATTTTAAATAATATATATATTTTTAATAATAGTTTATTAATTTATTTATTGATCATTATTATAATATCTAGATGTGTGGTTATTTATATTGAATTTAAATGACTTATATTTATTAAGATTATTATAACTAAATATTATATTTACATCTGAAAAAAATTTAGAAATTTTTATATTTTCAAAGGTTATAACCTTCAAAAATTAAAAAAAAATAAAAATAAATTTTTTGTTATATCATTGTTTAAATAAAACTTATAAACAACTAAATGCATAAACACTTAAACCTCTAAACTCCTAAACACAAAAGCCCCTAAATACTTAAACCTTTAAACTCGTAAACCTTAAATATAATTTTAATAAATTATTAAAATATTAATTACAAAATAAATTATGAGTGATACAAATATAATTTTAATAATTTATTTTTCATTAAAAAAAATATAAGCTTATAAAAAGAAGCAAAAACTAAAATAAAGTATTATTTACTAATAAATTTTACTTGGATTTTTAATATTTTTAGGTTTTGCAATTATATTTTAATTTATATCTATCATATTAATAATAGCATATTAATTTATTTTTTGATAATTGATATCATATCTATAAATAAAATTGTTTATATATAGATTATATTATATATAATTATGCTGATTATTATTACTAAATATTGTATTCACATTTTTAAAAAAATTTAAAATTATTATATTTTCAAAGGTTATAACCTTTGAAAATGTGAAAAAATATCAAAAATAAGTTTTTTGTTATTTCATTATTTAAATATAACCAATAAACCACTAAATGCCTAAAAAGATAAATAACTACTCTCCAAAATGACAAAACTTCTAAATACTTAAACCATTAAACTGGTAAATATTAATAATAATTCATAATTCTCATTTTAATTTTATTCAGTATAATTTTAAATTTTTATTTTAATTATTTATCAGTTTATTTTTAAAGAAATATTAATTACAAAATAAATTATTAGTGAGACAGATATAACTTAAATTAAACCGGTATACCTTAAATAATAAATAATAAATCTCATTTTTTTTCATTATAATTTTTAATATTCATTTTAATTATTAATTTTTTATTTTTATATAAATATTAATTAAAAAATAAATTATGAGTTAGAAAAATATAATTTATGTAAATTATTTTTAATCAAAAAAATATAGATAAACTTTTTTAAAATAAAAAAAATCTCAAAACAAAAAATTATTATATAGTAATATATTTTGCTTTACTTCTGAATCTTTTTAGGTTTTGTAATTATATTTTAATTGATATCTATCTTATTAATAATAGATTATTAAGTTATTTTTTCTACATTATTTGAATATGTATCAATAAAAATGTTTATATTGAAATTATATGATAAATAAATATAATCATTATTATAACTAAATATTGTATTCACTTTTGAAAAAATTTTAAAATTATTATATTTTCATAGGTTATAACCTTTGAAAATGTGAAAAAATAAAAAAAAATATTTATTCTTTATTATTCTACAGTTTAAATAAAACATATACCCTACTAAATGCCTAAGCACTTAAATAACTAAACTACAAAATCTCGATACCTCTATATAGATAATCCGTTAAATCCGTATACCCTAAATAATAATTAATAAATTTCATTTTTATTTGTTTTCATTATAATTTTAAAATTTCATCTTGATTGTGTAGTTATTTTGTTTTTATATAAGTATTAATTATAAAATAAATTATGAGTTAAAATATAATTTATAAAAATTATTTTTAATCAAAAAATTGATTAGCTTATAAAAAGAATAAAAATTTAAAAACAAATAATTATTATTTAGTAATATATTTTGCTTTGATTTTCAATCATTTTAGGTTTTGATATTATATTTTAAGTAATATCAATCTTATTCATAATAAATTTTTAATTTATTTTTTGATAATTATTAGAATATCTATCAATAAAATTGTTTATATTGAATTTATATGATATATAATTATTATGATTATTATAAATAAATATTGTATTCACGTTTGAAAAAAATTTAAAAATTATTATATTTTCAAAGGTTATAATCTTAAAAAATGAGAAAAATTAATAAAAATAATTTTTTTGTTATTTTATTTTTTAAATAAAATCTATAGACCATTAAATGTTATTTTATTTTATTTTTCATCTTTATTATTCTACAGTCGGGTGGTCAATCAACGGCTACATCGGCTATGGGGGGGAGAGAAGCAAGTAGTTCCTCCCGGTTGCGAGAGAGCGATCTCAGTTGTGGTGGTGAATCTCCTGCAGTGCCGGCAAGATCATCCATTGGTTACGTCGACCCGAGAAGAGCAGGCATTCAATTCGAGTCTTGCTCATGTCGCCTCATTAGGCTTGGTAGGTTCAAAATATGGGTATGCTTGTCTTTACTTGATATTGTTTGTAAAGGGATCCATTTTACAAAAAGTCCTAAGGGGCCAGCAAATGGATACCCTTCCTTTTTAGTCAGCTGAGGAGTTGGTCGCTCATTAGCTAGATGGAGGAGTCTTGCTTGAATCCACCCATGCTTCAATTGCTCTTGAGTCGGTACC
The DNA here is from genome assembly GCA_029783825.1 of Sapria himalayana. Classification (NCBI taxonomy): domain Eukaryota; kingdom Viridiplantae; phylum Streptophyta; class Magnoliopsida; order Malpighiales; family Rafflesiaceae; genus Sapria; species Sapria himalayana. Next base: position 468,236 of record JAREIK010003105.1, read on the forward strand.
CGAGATAAAGAAGGCACCCGGTCTCCCGCCTTCAATGGATCTCTTTCTACTCGTGCATGCTTCTTCCGTCGATGACGTGATCTCTGAAATTCGATCGATTGGAGTCGGGTCATGATCTCATTCCTCCCCTCAATACTCGGGTTAGTTCTTTCAGCCAATGAGGAAAGCTGCTTCTCGACTTTGGCTGGGCCAGTTCTTCTGGTTGGACTACTTCCTCCGACTAGGCTACTTTCTTTGGTACTGGCAATCGGGAATGCCGTTCAAAGAAAACAAGTAGCTTAGGGGAACTTGTTCTTGTTCCTCTGGTTGGGTTAGCTGTTTAGACCGATAGAGGAGGAGACCAGTAAAAAGAACTAGTCTAAGGCTTGGGAACGGTGGTAGTTGAGACGGTCTAGGCACACGTTCAATAAGGCAATAGTTTCAACAAGAAGTTCCAATCATTCAAACAAGATGCATAAGGGGGTGGATGCTTTTTATGCAAAAAAGGCAAAACAGGATTGGATTTCCACTCATAAGGAAGGAAGGTTAGATACCTTTGATAGGGTTTTCTTTTTGGTTGAAATGGGATGGTGTTCAAACTCCCGAAATGCAGTCTATCCAGCAAACGGAGGCCACTTTCGAACTTAAAAAGGGGAGTGCTAACGCGCACACTTCCATTTTCTCGCTGAAGTCAGTCCGGTCAATCAATAAAGCATTCCATCGAGCCTCCGTCGTCCTTTAGAAGGCAATTCTGTCTCGAATCGTAGGGGAGTTCATTCAGGTACCTCGCATCTCTCAATCAAGGACAGGTTAGAATGCGAAGGAGCCGGTTACTTAGAGTAATAAAGCTGGCGGGACTACTTTACTTGAATAGGAAATCAGATTCATTTGATTGCTTTCTGGAATCTGTGAATGCGTAAACTACAAGTAGTCGGAGTCCCTCCCGGGCCCAGGCACATATTTTCATTTCGTTGATCCCCATCTTCCTCGTCATTCAGCACAGAAGTATTACTTCCAACTCACATGCAGCTTCTTATTGACAAATTGCAACGTGAGTTTGCCATGACTGATCCTAGTTTTAGAAAGAACATCGAGAGAAGAAGCTAAGACCCTTCTACCTGATTATGCTTTCAAATAGCCAGGAGCGTAGCGAAAAACAAGAAGTCATCTTGGTCCGGTGGTACCTTACTCTCTATACTTAACATATCTTGCTTCCCTCTCACCATCTCTTCGGAATGGCACAGAATTCGTACTCCCCAAGTGGAGCACTCACGATACCCCAAAATCGAGTATAATAGTGGCCCTTCACGTTAGGAAGGAAAATAAACAAGGGGACGGTCTCCACAAGTAGGTCTTGTCTCCGCCAGTGGGGAAAACCTATATGGAATTTTATAGATAGGCGCAGTGAAGTTCATGCTGTATGCTAAGATGCTTTGACCTGTCATTCCGAATCTTTTGTAAAAAAAAGGGATATGAAAAGCAATCCACCCGGGGACTCATGCTAGGGGATTTGATTCATCTCGATAAATTCATTCCTAAAAGGAGCTATAGCCACTCGACTTGCCCTTGATCCTCACCCTCGGAGCGGCGAAGCAAAATTGTTTTGGGGTTTCCCTCGCCACTACCGTATATCTCCTCCGTAAGATGCAATCCGAAAGGAACCGAATTCGAACATTGGATATGCCAATAATTCGGGAGGGGGATTGGTTGTGCTGACCCCCCCCCCCCCCTTTGCATTAGTTTCCGATGCTGTTGTTTGGGACGCTTACATGATCTCAATGTTGCGTGCGAAATGCATCTCATGATCCGCGTTGTACGACCGTCGGGAACAGCTTTTTTCTTCCCATGTTCGAGACCTTGCTTTCATAGGTGTGCTACGATCGCATTGCATGAGAGAGGGCATTGTAAGTAGCATGCGGAGGAGCTCAGATACGCCCCATAATAATGAAGGGCTGAAGAAAAACAATTTTTTTTGGGAAGACCCTTTCCAAGCAGAACCAATTCCTTAGTGGCTCGATGGCTATCTTTTAGGCTGGACCGCTTCATTAAGTATGTCTTCCTGTAGATGCCATTTACTTGACTAACCAACCAGACGTAAGGTCACCATAGGTTGACTACCGAAGGGTCTCGGTTCTTACCAAGCGAAGTGGTCTTTGGTTGCAGCGTGAAGGGAAGCAAGTGCTCATTGGTGGAAAGACCGGCAGCAACGACATATCTCTCTTATTGGCAACAGCAACCGAGGGTCCTTTTCCGCTGATCCTTGCGCCGCTCGGCTGGCGCTTCTCCCCCTATCAGGTAAGGTGGTATCGATCTATTCCTCCATCCCATTCATGGAAGGTACCCTTCACCCTTACTCTACCATTATTATAGATTATAGGGGTATGGGATGAATCAGTCTCCATTCTGAATCCTATAAGGAACTGCTGGAGGAAGGAAAGTTGCATGCAAAAGATCTATAGGGGGGCTTCAGTCAAATCGGCCCTGCGAGCCAAAAAAACCATCCTCACCCCTAGGATGCGCTAACGCCCTTAAGGCAAGGCGCTCATTCCGTTGCTTGTTTGGCCTACTCTTGCCGGGGCTTTCTTGGTCCTACGCAGGTACTTGTGAATTCAAAGGCAAAAGAGAAGAAGAGAAGAGGGACACCCCGTTTGCTGCTCAACCCGTAGCAGGAAATGCTATTCGTACAGTAGTGGAAGCAGGGTACACAACAGGCAAAAGTCTTTCCTGGTCTCGGAAGAGATGCAGCATGACGAGCCAGAAGTGGTATACTATTTAGTTTCGTACATGACGTCACCCCTATGCCCATTAGGAGGAGGGGTAGTTAGTTATCTCGGCATCACGAAAAGCCCAAAAAAGCCGTTGAGCGCGCTTTATCAAATCCAATCCTCGCTTTTTTGGCTTCTTGCTTGCCTGCTTGCTAGCTGTCACGGACTTAGCCATCTCAGTCCGTGCGGCACATGTCTTGTGCTGGCCTGCTCGTCCAGCTTTAATGCAGCTAACTTAGCTTAGCCGCTCAAGGCATCAGCAACATGATTCAGTCTCCCGGAAAAAAACCATTTAAGCAATCTTCTAGATGGATAGCGATAGAGAACTAGATAGTCAGTAAAGCCCACGGTAGGTGCTGCTGTTAGTAAAACAAACCAAGCTAGATACAGCCAGGGGATAGCTGACTCGATAGCTCATTCTCCTACTCCTCTCGAATTTCTTCCTTCGGCTCCTCCAGCGCATGGTAACTTACGCTCTACAATAGCACGTTCTAGCTCTATAGCTCTATCCCAGGTTAACGGGGAATTATTTACTTGCATGCAGGGTTTGACGGTCTAGCACGCTTCCCAACCCGAGGTCTGGAAAAAAGGCATTTTTATAGAACGATGGGTTTTAAAGAGGATGTTCAAAGGCTAGAGTCAGCAAGGTTCTTTCTCCCACGAGTAAGGTTTTGTTGTATTGGAAGTAAGTAGTGGGTAAGCCTATGAGCCTTGGAGGAGTAGGGTTGATTCAAAGCTATCCCTGGGCTGACGAATAAGCTAAGTGCCCTAAAACCATGCAAGAAAGGATAGAGCTAGATTACTCCCAAGTGCTAGTTCTGTAGCAAAAGCTAGTCATTCCCACGTGCCCAGCCTTATAGGAAGAAGCTAGCCCTTTGCAAAACCCTGCAGCCCTGCCTTCTATCCTATCCGTAAGCCACTAATCCAGCGCTCTAACCTAGAGTAGTAGTTGAACCCGTATCCAAGAAGCAAACCAGCCCACGAGCTAATCTATAAGCTAATGAGTCTCTCTTTTCTCCCAAGGGATCTGGATCCTAAGTAAGGAGATAGTAATCCCAGGCCTAAAGGAAGCAAGGTGAGGATAGAAGAAGGCAACCTGCCATCAAGTAAGCCCCTTCCCATGGTATGGTAGGCTAAGCCAGAACGAGAGAACTGTGCTTACGCCCGCCTTTTGTTCACACCAAGACTGAACCACGTGAAAGGAAAGCTAGTCGAACTAGAGCGGGAAGGATTGCAGCTAAGCAAAGACCAGATTCTGTAACAGCAAAAGTAGCACTGACTTCTTTCTCTTATACCGCCCCTGCCTTGCTTCTTACCGCTCCGTGGGCCTCTATGAAACCACTACTCACGAATCTCTCTATCCAATTTATTACTGAATCTCCGATTGCCATGCTGCGCTTTTCACTCCTTATCCCGTATAGAACGAAGTGAATCTTATTTAAACATTCATTGCTATGGGCCCCTCTTATTGCACTGAATGACGGAACACATGGGGTGGATCCTGCTAATGCAATGTTTTCTCCGTGTAGGAAGGCATTTTTCACATCTAGCTGGTATAGGGACCACTTCTTTGATGCTGCAATAGCCAGTAAAGTCCTAATCTTCACAACTGGACTGAATGTTTCCTCAAAATCTATCCAATATTCTTGAGCAAAGCCTTTTGCTACAAGCCATTTGTACCTCTAGAAAAAAAAAGGAGCCATCTGCTTTACACTTTACCTTGTACACCTACTTGTTTCAAATCGATCGCTTACCCTTAAAGGAACCAAATCAACTCCCAGGAAGAATTTATTTCTTTCAAGAGCTTGTAGCGCTTCAACCATGGTCTCTCTCCAACATGATTGAGAGGACGCTTCCTAAAAGGAATCGGGTTCTTTTATAGAGAAGAGAGACTAGCAAGATATACACGATGACAAGGAGCATAGCGAATTGCATGAAACCAAAGCCTGGAACAGGACGAGAGGAATGGCCTACCTCAGGCATGTTGTCTAGAACTGGATCATGGCTTGAGTCTGGAGAGGGAGAAGCGTTGGTTTACTGATCTCTTTCAGGTCCTGGCTGAGCTTCAAAAAGATCTGGTGTTAGACGAAGTTATACACTATGGTTGATGGTGTATGAGTCACAGGCTTCTCTGGCTGATATAGCTGATATATATGAGTAATAATTCACGGTGATACTCTCCAGGGGCAAACAAAACTAGACTAATCAGTGTAGGAGAAGTGGAAGTGGAAGCAGTGGAGGCAGAAGAGAAGGTAGCAAATCCCCACTACCCCTGAAAGTAGCTAATTCAAAGCAAAGGTGGAAAGGAAAGGGTGGGGACAGGAAAACATTCGTCAAAGGATAGTCTCAGGCCTCTACTACTAGAATATAAAGGAATAACCTTGCCTAATTCCAGATTCTAGACTCTTCAATTCAGTTCTTCCTTTAGTCAAGAATTTATTTAACCTCGACGAACCACATCCCAGTCGAAAGCTGCAATAGATTTGACCACATACTATTCTGATGAGGAGGATTGGTAGGGGAGCTCTGATTCTGATCCTTGCCATTGCCCTAAGAGAATAGAATGGGGAGAAAGATTTTGCATGTAAATGTATACGATGGATTGGTTGTAACGAGGTTGTATATAATCCAATGTTCAGTGAGATGACTTTCCTTCTAAGACATGCTGAATAGCTTGAATTAGTTGAAGGACCGCTTGGTCCCACTGGAGAAGAGAGTTAGGAAATTTTGCATATCCACTGTGTGAGTTAGAACATGAAGTCAGCCTTGGGACTGGATTTGTTGAGGTCGCGAAAGTCAAGGCACATGCTTTCTCTGCCGTCCTTTTGAATGGCCGGAAGGCGAACCCTAACTGTTTTCCCTCCTAGGAGAGTGGCTTTAATCTCCTATCCAAGGTTACTAATTTAGTAAATCAGCTTTTCATTCATCAAATTCAAGCCCATATTCTACCATCGTCGCTTATACTGGCATTTCCCTATCTATTCTCGGATACTAGTTATTTTATCCAAGGCCCGATAGCACCGGTAAGTACCGTGCGTGTCTCCCGGGGCATTCACTATTCCTATTTTCATGGTTTAGTCTCTCATCGAGTGTTTTCTGCCTTCTTTTAGCCTCAGTGAACCAATCCAATCAGTCTGAATCGGACAAAAGAAACTATAACTCGAAGGATGGGATCTAAACTTTCTTGAAAGCTTGCTAAAATCCCTCGAGAGAGCTTGCAAGTCCAAGATAGGGTCTTCTCTTTCTCTGTCGGCGAATACGCTGCTAGCTTGACTTCCTTTTCTCGCATCAAAGCTTGACTTCCAGCTATGAGAAATCGAACTCATTTGATTGGCATCTGGATTGGATTTGGATTTCAGTTGGTTCCATTTCAATTCAAGCTAGAATAACTTTTGGCAATAAAGCCTGGAAGAGGGAGGAAAAGCCATTCAGGCAGTAGGGTTTGGCATTGGGTAAGCGCTTTCAGGCAAATGCTTAGATAAGATAATACCGGGAGAAAGCAAGTTCAGTTTTTCCTTACTTTAACAAGTAAGCCCTAAAGTCCTTAGGCGGAAAGCCTTGAAAGAAAGATTCATTGGATGGTTCATTCCAGTCCAGTCTGAAGTCAGTCAAGTCATGGAATTGGCAGAAGTCCCCCCTAACCCTCCTTAGTTCTTCTTCTACCGTTCGTGCCTTGCACAAATTAGCCCTCGTCAGGTATTTATCACTCATTGGGCCTCCATAAGGCATAGTCTAAGCTTTAATCCCTACTCCCACAGCTTTCATGGGGAAGTGGAAATCTCCGACCTGGGATTCGTTGACAGAAAAAGGATTCGTGGATCTGCTTGATCATACCACTTCCTGGAATTGTTCTTTCGAAAGAGTTGAAGACAGAGTCTTAGGAATGCTAGTCACTTTCTATCCTTAGGGCTTTCATGAAGGCAGATAAGGACTTTCACTAGTGCGTTAAGCAAGTCCAGAGATATCCCAATAGTAGCAATCTCATACCAATGTTAGGAAGAATAGTAGCTGAGCGGAAGAAGCATTGGATCTTGCCGGGTCTTTCTCGGAGGTTTATATCCATGGGTGGGATGTCCCTACTTAAGACTACCAGGTCTCAGACGGGAGAGAAAGTGAGACAAGAATTTTCATCGAGAATAGAGAATCGTTCTGCCCTTTGCTTTTCTAGTCAAGTGAGGTAGTCCTCTCCCAGGAGCTTAGCCTTGTGTGACCTGAACTGGGAATAACCCTGACTTTGGATATCTTCTACTGACGAGCAAGAGCAAAGCTAGCATAATCTAGTATTATAGAATCCATGGCATGGCACACATATTCTGTTCGAAAATAGATCCCCTTTCTTACCGGAAGTGACATAAAAGAATATCTCCATTACAGGAATATTGGACAATGTGGATATTTAGCTAAAGGTGCGGATATAAGTCTGAATTTTGATCTAGACCAGTCTCGGAATCAGCCTTATAAACTGCCGATTCGCACCTTGACTCTCTGTCTCAATCGAGCCCTTTTGAGGGTCAGATCAATAGAGAAGTAAGGCACGAGCTCCAATAAGGATAAGATAAGGTTGAGGCTTTCCTTGCCTTTTGAAAGAAAAAGGTAGGAAAAAAGATGGGCTTTCCTTTGTTCGAGAATCCCCTTCGGTAGAAGAGGAGGCATGCCATAGTTTAAGAAGGGGACAGAGATCCTAACTAGGGCTATTCTTCGATCTCGAAAGAGTTCAAATCCCCCATCTTTCTTCCTTGTGTAAATTGAATTTAGCTGTGCTTTAGTAGTCCCCACATTACTTTTCACTTCCCGTAACCTTTCTTCCAACCTGACTTACTCGCACGAGTGATTAGCTCTTATACTGTTTCTCCTTTGACTTGAAGGAATAGATGGCCATTGTTGCTTCTGTTTGAGGTGATGCAGTACCTATTTTATCGTTCCTTTCTTTCTTTATTCCACCTTGATAATGAACATATTTAGGTAACCTTTGTTAATAAGACTCTATCTCAGGTGTCTTTCGTAGCGGGACAACCTTTGGGTTCTCGGTTATCTTTTAGTGGATGGGTTACCGAAGGGGCCACCTGCAGGCGGAAGTTAAACAATGAATCTTGTTTGCCGTCTTCCTCTTGGTCGCTTTCTAGTTCGGTATATGGAATACACTGAGAGAAGAAGGAATAGTAGAGTAGCGGTTACGTTATTCTCTTCCTCTTTTCTCTTTGCTTTCCAATAAGCAGTAGAGAGAAAGCTATGGGTATGGCTCTCGAACAGTGTTGTAGGGCGATGGATGAGTATAAGTAAGAGCTGTAGTCTAGCGATTGTGTTTCTTCCTTTCTCTATCTTTGTTGTTGACTCTGGAAAAGACGGATAAAGAATGAGAGTTCATATGGCTTTTCTCTTTCCTTTCCTTATTGTTTGGTTTGACAAGAATCTGACTTACTAAAAAAGGAGAATGGTCAGCCCACCATTCCATTTATTAACACGTAGCCGGGAAAGACTTTTTAACTTGCTATCCTCTAGCGCAGTTGATCTCACTAATTCATTCGTTGAGAATCTTTTTCGCAATTAACCCTTAAGGGACTGGGTGGCCTACTAGGTTGGATGCGTTTTACCCGCCCACTGCTTTCGCTTTCCTTTGCCTCTTGTTACGCTCCTTTTTTTCCCTGACTGATTACAAATTTATAGCTTACTATACCCTTCTCTCTAGAGCCTTTTTCCTTGACTCTTTTGCTTCGTTCCACTCCTTAGTCTTTCTTTTTTAGTAGCAGCTATCTTTGGGTAGTAGAGTCCTTGTTTGCTTATTCGCTAGCCTCTCTTGCTTTGTCTCTGCCTATGCTCTAGCTACCTACTATGCTCCAGCTGCTGCCATCTTTTCTCAAACCTTTACCTCTGTGGGATCCACTGGCATTGGTTGTCGAACTACAACTGGAAATGTAACCAAAAACTCTGCCTTTGCCTTTGCCGCATGCTCTACTGCGAGCTTCGGTACTCGAATTGGCTCGGATGTTGGAACAATCTTTTGAGCTCCAACTTCATCTGAGTAAACGAGGACAACAGGGTATGCAACAAACGATAGTAGGTTCGGGTTCTGAATCAACGGGTGAACCCGCTACCTCTACCTTTGCTTCTAGCTTTAATGCATGCTCTCGAACATGGACTCAATCTCGATCTGTGCCTAGAGACCTTGCCACTGAATCCGCTGTTAGTCAGCTACATCTTGAACTGCTGCTACCTTCCTTTCCGCTGCTTTCTCTGCTGGTGGTTTCGAATCCACCTCAATTGATGCTTCTCACTTTGATGCTACTCCTGCAAGCACGGGATGTTCTATTTGTATAGCATTTGTGACTTATAGCTTTGCCACGACTATCTATGCCTCTCTTGCTTCAACCGAGTAACCCGCTGCTCTTGTCTATGCTTCCTCTTTTTTTCATGTCAGGCGACCTTTGCCTCTTAAGCCTCTGCCTTTCCTCCTGTAGCTCGAACTCCAACTGGATATGGAAAATGAATGGGCCCCCTATAGGTGATGGCTTTGGATCTCGACCTGGACAGGCGCGGATCCTGTTCCATAGCACATGTCTTCCCTTCCAGTCTCTGTAGACGTTCCATATACATATTACATTTAAGTAGGAAAGCAAGAGCCCTTAGTAGCGGACACAGCTACAGATTTAGTAGCCACGGCATGCTAGCTCTGGCTAGGGCTCTACACAGTGTCATTGGAAATGGGGAAGTATCTGGTTCGGCCTCTTCCTTGTTGCCTTACCCTTTAAGGGACCCCACCATCCCTTCTAAAGCCCCACCTCTACTCCACTTGAGTTTTATTTTTTAATTTAATTTTGAATCAAATTGGGTTTTGTAAATATTTTTTAATTAATATCTATCTTACTATTAATAGTTTATTAATTTAATTTTTGATCATTATTATAATATCTATAAATAAAATTGTTGATATTGAATTTATATGATATATAATTATTAAAATTATTATAACTAAATATTGTCTTCACATTTCAACAAATTTTAAATATTATTATATTTTCAATGGTTATAACCTATGAAAATGAAAAAAAAATTACAATTTTTTTTTGTTATTTTATTGTTTAAATAAAACCTATAAACCACTAAATGCCTAAAAACATGAATCGCTAAACACATATACAACAAAACCTCTAAATACTTAAACTATTAAATTGGTATACATTAATAATAAATAATAAATCTCATTTTAATTTTTATTCAGTATAATTTTAAATTTTAATTTTAATTATTTATCAGTTAATTTTTATTGAAATATTAATTACAAAATAAATTATTGGTCAAACATATATAATTTAAATTAAATTGGTATACCCTAAATAATAAATAATAAATCTCATTTTTTTTCATTATAATATTAAATATTCATTTAAATTATTTATTTGTTTATTTTTATTTAAATATTAATTAAAAAATAAATTATGAGTTTGACAAATATAATTTATGTAAATTATTTTTAATCTAAAAAATATAGATAAACTTTTTAAAATAAAAAAAATACAAAACAAAAAATTATTATATAGTAATATATTTTGGTTTGCTTATGAATCATTTTATGTTTTGTAATTATATTTTAATTGATATCTATCTTATTAATAATAGATTATTAATCTATTTTTTGATCTTTATTAGAATATAGATCACTAAAATTATTTATATTAAATTTATATGATATATAAATATAATGATTTTTATAACTAAAAATTGAATTCACTTTTAGAAAAACTTTAAAAATTATTATATTTTCAAAGGTTATAACCTTTGAAAATATCAAAAAATAATAAAAATAAATTTATTGTTATTCATTTTTTAAATAAAACCTATAAACCACTAAATGCATACACAATTAAATCAGTATACTCCTAAACCCCGTAATACCTAAATACATAAACCATTAAACCACTATATAATACATAATAATTAATAAATCTAATTTTTATTTCTATTTATTATAATTTTAAATATTCATTTAATTATTTATCAGTTTATTTTATAGAAATATTTATTACAAAATAAATTATGAGTAAGACAAATATAATTTAAATAATATACTTTTAAGAAAAAAAAATTTAAACTTATAAAAAGATGCAAAACATCAAAAACATTATTATTTAGTAATTTATTTTAATTTGATTTTGAATAAATTTAGTTTTTACAAATATATTTTAAATAATATATATTTTCTTTATAATAGTTTATTAATTTATATTTTGATCATTAATATAATATCTATCAATATAATTGTTAATATTGAAATTATATGCTATATAATTATTAATATTATCAAAACTAAATAAAGTATTCACATTTAAAAAAAATTTAAAAATTGTTATATTTTTAAAGGTTATAACCTTAAAAAATAAGATAAAATAACAAAAAATAAATTTTTGTTATAGTATTGTTTAAATAAAACTTATAAACCATTAAATACCTAAACACATAAATCTCTAAACTTTTAAAGCTCGAAGCCCTTAAATACTTAAACCTTTAAACTCGTAAACCTTAAATATAATTTAAATAATTTATTGAAATATTAATCACAAAATATATTATGAGTGATACAAAAATAATTTAAATACTTTTTTTTTATCAAAAAAATATATAATCTTATAAAATGAAGAAAAAACTAAAAAACAAAAATTATTATTTAGTAATAAATGTACTTTGATTTTTAATCATTTTAGTTTTTATAATTAAATTTTAATTTATATCTATCATATTAATAATAGATTATTAATATATTTTTTGATAATTGATATAATATCTATCAATAAAATTGTTTATATTTAGTTTATATTATATATTGTTATAATAATAATTATTACTAAATATTGTATTCATATTTTTAAAAATTTTAAAATTAGTATATTTTCAAAGGTTATAACCTTTGAAAATTTGAAAAATTATCAAAAATAAATTATTTGTTATTTCATTATTTAAATAAAACCCATAAACCACTAAATGCCTAAATACTTAAATGAATAACTTCTAAATCTCGAAAACCCTAAATAGATAATTTTTTTAATCAGATATATCATAAATAATAAACAATAAATCTCATTTTTATTTTTTTAATTATAATTTTAAATATTCATTTTAATTATTTATTTGTTTATTTTTATATAAATATTAATTACAAAATAAATTTTGAGTTAGACAATTATAATTTATCGAAATTATTTTTCATCAAAAAAAATATAGATAAGCTTATTAAAATAAAAAAAAATTAAAAACAAAAAATTATTATATAATAATATAATTTGCTATGCTTCTGAATCATTATTGGTTTTGTAATTATATTTTAATTGATATCTATCTTATTAATAATAGATTATTAATTTATTTTTTGATCTTTATTAGAATATAAATAACTAAAATTATTTATATTAAATTTATATGATAGATATATATATATATATAATGATTATTATAACTAAATATTGAATTCACTTTTGAAAAAAAATTTAAAAATTATTATATTTACAAAGGTTATACCCTTTGGAAATATGAAAAAATAATAAAAATAAATTTTTTGTAATTTTATTTTTTAATAAAACCTATAAACCACTAAATGCATACACAGTTATATCAGTAAACTCCTAAACCTTGTAATGCCTAAATACATAAACCATTAAATCACTATATACTAATTAATAATTAATAAATTTAAGTTTTATTTCAATTTATTATTATTTTAATTATTTATTAGTTTATTTTTATAGAAATTTTTATTACAAAATAAATTATGAGTGCGACACATATAATTTAAATAATTTATTTTTAATCAAAAAATATATATACACTTTTAAAAGTAGTATTATTAAAAATTAAAAATTATTATCAACTATTATATTTTACTTTAATTTTGAATCAATTTTGGTTTTGTAAATATTTTTTAATTAATATCTATCTTATTATAAATAGTTAATTAATTTAATTTTTGATCATTTTTATAATATCTATCAATAAAATTGTTTATAATTATTTTATATGATTTAGAATTATTAAAATTATTATAACTAAATATAATATTCAAATTTCAAAAAATTTTAAATATTATTAAATTTTCAAAGGTTATTACATTTGAAAATGTCAAAAAATTACAATTTTTTTTTGTTATTTTATTGTTTAAATAAAACCTATAAATCACTAAATGCCTAAAAACATAAATCGCTAAACTCCTAAACGACAAAACCACAAAATACTTAAACGATTAAACTGGTATACATTAATAATAAATCATAAATCTCATTTTAATTTTTATTCAGTATAATTTTAAATTTTATTTTAATTATTTAACAGTTTATTTTTATAGAAATATTAATTACTAAATAAATTATTAGTGAGACAGATATAACTTAAATTAAACCGTTATACCCTAAATAAAAAAATCTCATTCTTTTTTTATCATAATTTTAAATATTCATTTTAATTATTAAGTTTTTATTTTTATATAAATATAAATTAAAAAATAAATTATGAATCATTTTATGTTTTGTAATTATATTTTAATTGATATTTATCTTATTAATAATAGATTTTTATTTTATTTTTTGATAATTATTAAAATATTTATCAATAAAATTACTTATTTTAAATTTATATGAAATAAAAATATAATGAATATTATAACTAAATATTGTAATCACTTTTGAAAAAAATTTAAAAATTATTATATTTACAAAGGTTATAACCTTTGAAAATATCAAAAAATAATAAAAATAAATGTTTTGTTATTTTATTTTTTAAATAAAACCTATAAACCACTAAATGCATACACAATTAAATCAGTAAACATCTAAACCCCGTAATACCTAAATACATAAACCATTAAACTGCTATATAATACATAATAATTAATAAATCTAATTTTAATTTCTATTTATTATAATTTATATATTCATTTTAATTATTTATTAGTTTATTTTTATAGAAATATTTATTATAAAATAAATTATGAGTTCGACAAATATAATTTAAATAATTTATTTTTAATCAAAAAAAATATATACGCTTATAAAAGAAGTAAAATTTAAAATTAAAAATTATTATCCAGTAATATATTTACTTTAATTATGAATCAAATTGGGTTTTGTAAATATTATTTAATTAATATCTATCTTATTATTAATAGTTTATTAATTTAATTTTTGATCATTATTATAATATCTATCAATAAAATTATTTATATTGAATTTATATCAGATATAATTATAAATATTATTATAATTTAATATTATATTCACATTTCAAAAAATTTCAAATATTATTATATTTTCAAAGGTTATAACCTATCAAAATGAGAAAAAATTACAACTATTTTTTTGTTATTTTATTGTTTTAATAAAACCTATAAACCACTAAATGCCTAAAAACCTAAATCGCTAAACTCCTAAAAGACAAAACCTCTAAATACTTAAACCATTAAACTAGTATACATTAATAATAAATCATAAATATCATTTTAATTTTTATTCAGTATAATTTTAAATTTTTATTTTAATTAATTTTCATTTTATTTTTATAGAAATATTAATTAAAAAATAAATTATTAGTAAGACAGATCTAATTTAATTAGACCGGTATACCCTAAATAATAAATAATAATACTCATTTTTTTCATTATAATTTTAAATATTCATTTTAATTATTTATTTGTATATTTTTATATAATTATTAATTACAAAATAAATTATGAGTTAAACAAATATAATTTATATAAATGATTTTTCATCAAAAAATTATAAATAAACTTTTTAAAATAAATAAAAATTTCAAAACAAAAAATTATTATATAGTAATATATTTTGCTTTTCTTCTGAATCATTTTAATATTTGTAATTATATTTTAAATGATATCTATCTTATTAATAATAGATTATTAATTTAATTTTTGCTCATTATTAGCTTATTTATCAATAAGAATGTTTATATTGAATTTATATGATATATAAATATAATGATTATTATGACTAAATATTATATTTACTTTTGAAAAAAATTTTAAAATTATTAGATTTTCAAAGGTTATAACATTTGAAAATGTTATAAAATAAAAAAAATATTTTTTTTATTATTTCATTTTTAAATAAAACCTATACACCACTAAATGCCTAAACACTAAAATGACTAAACTACAAAATCCCGATACCCCTATATAGATAATCCTTTAAACTGGTATACACTAAAAAATAATTAATAAATTTCATTTGTATTTGTTTTCATTATAATTTTAAAAAATCATTTTGATTGTATAGTTATATATATATATATATATATATATTAAATATAAATAAATTATGAGTTAAAATTATAATTTATTAAAATATTTTTCATCAAAAAATAGATAAGCTTATAAAATGAATAAAAATTTAAAAACAAATAATTATTATTAAGTAATATATTTTGCTTTGCTTTTGAATCATTTTAGGTTTTAATATTATATTTTTAGTAATATCAATCTTATTCATAATAGATATTTAATTTATTTTTTGGTAATTATTAGAATATCTATCAATAAAATTGTTTATATTGAATTTATATGATATATAATTATTATGATTATTATAAATAAATATTTATTCACTTTTGAAAAAAAATTAAAAATTATTATATTTTCAAAGGTTATAACCTTTGAAAATATCAAAAAAAAATAAAAATAATTTTTTTTATTTTTTTTCTTAAATATAACCTATATACCACTAAATGCATACACAGTTAAATCAGTAAACTCCTAAACCTCGTAATGCCTAGATACATAAACCATTAAACTGCTATATACTACTTAATAATTAATAAATCTAATTTTTATTTCTATTTATTATAATTTTAAATATTCATTTTAATTATTTATTAGTTTATTTTTATTGAAATATTTATTACAAAATAAAGTATGAGTGCGACAAATATAATTTAGTTAATTTATTTTTAATAAAAAAATATACGGTTCTAAAAGAAGTATAAATTTAAAAATTTAAAATTATTATACAGAAATATATTTTACTTTAATTTTGAATCAATTTGGGTTTTGTAAATATTTTTTAATTAATATGTATCTTTTTATTAATAGTTTATTAATTTAATTTTTGATCATTATTATATTATCTATCAATAAAATTGTTTATATTGAATTTATATGATTTATAATTATTAATAATATTAAAACTAAATATTGTATTCACATTTCAAAAAATTATAAATATTATTATATTTTTAAAGGTTATAACCTATGAAAATGATAACAAATTATACAAATTTTTTTTGTTATTTTATTTTTTTATATAAAACATATAAACCACTAAAAGCCTAAAATCATAAATCACTAAACTCCTAACGACAAAACCTATAAATACTTAAACTATTAAACTGGTATACATTAATAATAAATCATAAATCTCATTTTAATTTTTATTCAGTATAATTTTAAATTTTTATTTTAATTATTTATAAGTTTATTTTTATAGAAATATTAAATACAAAATAAATTATTAGTGAGACGGATCTAATTTAAATTAAACCGGTATACCTAAATAAAAAATAAAAAATCTCACTTTTTTTCATATAATTTTAAATATTCATTTTAATTATTTATTTGTTTATTTATATATAAATATTAATTACAAAATAAATATAGTTAGACAAATATAATTTATATAAATTATTTTTCATCAAAAAATTATTGATAAACTTTTTAAAAGAAAAGAAAATTTCAAAAAAAAATTATTATATAGTAATATATTTTGCTTTTCTTCTGAATCATTTTATGTTTTGTAATTATATTTTAATTGATATCTATCTTTTTAATAATAGATTATTTATTTATTTTTGAACATTATTAGAATATTTATCAATAAAATTTTTTATATTGAATTTATATGATATATAAATATAATGATTATTATAACTAAATATTGTATTCACATTTAAAAAAATTTAAAAATTATTATATTTTCAAAGGTTATAACCTTTGAAAATATCAAAAAATAATAAAAATAAATTTTTTATTATTGTATTTTTTAAATAAAACCTATAAACCACTAAATGCATACCCATTTAAATCAGTAAACTCCTAAACCACATAATGCCTATATACATAAACCATTAAACCGCTATATACTTACTTAATAAATAATAAATCTAATTTTTATTTCTATTTATTATAATTTTAAATATTCATTTTAATTATTTATTAGTTTATTTTTATAGAAATTTTTATTACAAAATAAATTATGAGTGCGACACATATAATTTAAATAATTTTTTTAATTAAAAAATATATATACGCTTATTAAAGAAGAAAAAATTTAAAAATTAAAAATTATTATCCAGTAATATATTTTACTTTAATTTTGAATCAATTTGGGTTTTGCAAATATTTTTTAATTAATATCTATCTTATTATTAATAGTTTATTAATTTAATTTTTGATCATTATTATAATATCTATCAATAAAATTATTTATATTGAATTTATATCTTATATAATTATTAATATTATTATAACTAAATCTCATATTCACGTTTCAAAAAATTTAAATATTAATTTATTTTTAAAGGTTATAACCTTTGAAAATCAGAAAAAATCTAAAAAAAAATTTTTATTTTTTTTATATAAATAAAACCTATAAACCACTAAATACCTAAAAACATAAATTGATAAACTCATAAACGACAAAACTCCTAAATAATCAAACCATTAAACCGGTATACCATATATAATAAATCATAAATATCATTTTAATTTGTATTCATTATAATTTTAAATATTCATTTTAATTATTTATTAGTTTATTTTTTATAGAAATATTAATCACAAAATAAATAATGAGTGAGTCAAATATAATTTTAATAATTAATTTTTAATCAAAAAAATAAGCTTATATAAAGAAGTAAAAATTTAAAAACAAAAAATTATTATTTAGTAATATAATTTACTTTGATTTTGAATCATTATATATAGGTTTTGCAATTATATTTTAATTGCTATCAATCTTATTAAGAATAGTTTATTAAATTATTATTTGATCAATTTTATAATATCTAACAATAAAATTACATATATTGAATTTAAATGTCTTATACTTATTAAGATTATTACAATTAAATATTATATTTACATTTGAAAAAAATTTAAAAATTATTATATTTTCAAACGTTATAACCTTCAAAAATGATAAAAAATCACAAAAAATAATTTTTTTATTTTTTTATTATTTAAATAAAACTTATAAACCACTAAATGACTAAACATCTAAATCTCTAGACTCCAAAACCCCAAAACCCCCTATATACTTAAACCATTAAACCTATATAACCTAAATAATAAATGATAAATCTCATTTTTATTTGTATTCATTATAATTTTAAATATTCATTTTAATTATTTTTAGTTTATTTTTATCGAAATATTAATTACAAATTAAATAATGAGTGAGACATATATAATTTAAATAAATTATTTTTTATGAAAAAAAATAAGCTTATAAAAATAAACAAAATTTCAAACATTTAAAATTTTATTTAGTAATATAATTTACTTTGATTTTGAATTATTCTGGGTTCTGCAAATATATTTTAATTAATATCTATCTTATTAATAATAGTTTATTAATTTATTTTTTGATCATCAAAATAATATATATTAATAAAATTTTTTATATTGAATTTACATCAAATATAATTATTAAGATTATTATAACTAATATTGTATTCATATTTTAGAAATAGTAAAAAATTATTATATTTTCAAAGGTTATAATCTTTGAAAATCACGAAAATTCATAAAATAATTTTTTTTGTTATTTCATTGATTAAATAAAACCTATAAACACCTAAATGTGTAAACATATAAATTAATAAACTCATTAACCCCAAATCCTCAATAAACTTAAACCATTAAATAGGTATACCCTAAATAATTAATCATAAATCTCATTTTTATTGGTATTCATTATATTATTATATATACATTTAATTATTTATTAGTTTAATTTTATAGAAATATAAATTAAAAAATAAATTATTAGTGAGACAAATATAATTTAAAAAATTTATTTTTCATCAAAAAAAATATAGGTTTATAAATGGATACAAAAATTTAAAATTTAAAATTAATATTTAGTAAAATATTTCACTTTGATTTTGAGTCATTTTAGGTTTTGAAAATATATTTTAAACCATATTTATTTTATTAATAATTGGTTATTACTTTTTTATGATCATTATTATAATAAATATCAATAAAATAATTTATATAGAATTTATATTATATATAATTATAATGATTATTATAACTTCATATTCTATTCACTTGTCGAAAAAAAATATAAAAATTATAATATTTTCAAAGGTTTTAACCTTCAAAAATGAGAAAAAATAACAAAAATAAATTTTTTGTTATTTTATTTTTTATATAAAACCTATAAATAACTAAATGACTAAATACTAAAATGACTAAACTCCTAAATCCTGAAGCCCATAAATACTTAAAATATTAAATTAGTTTAGTCCAAATAATAAAACATAAATCTCAGTTTTATTAGTATTCATTATAATTTTATATTTTCATTTTAATTATTTCTAATTTATTTTTATAAAAATATTAATTATAAAATAAATTATTAGTGCGACATATATAATTTAAATAATTTATTTTTCATCAAAAAAATGGTAGTAAAAAGTCGCAAAATTTTAAAAATTAAAAATTATTATTTAATAATATATCTTATTTTGATTTTGAATCATTTTAGATTCTACAATTATATTTTAATTTATATCATTCTTATAAATACAAATTTATTAATTTATTTATTGATCATTATTATAATATCTATCAATATAATTATTTATATTGAGTTTACATTATATATAATTATTAAGATTATTATAAATAAATATTATTATATTCACATTTAAAAAAAATTAATAATTCTTATATTTTCTAAAGCTTATAACATTCAAAAATTAAATAAAATCAAAAAATTTAATTTTTTATTTTTTTATTCTTTAATTAAAAGCTATACATCACTAAAGTCCTAAACAATTAAATCACTAAACCCCAAAACACCTAAATACTTAAACCATTAAACTAGTATATCCTGAATAATAAATAATAAATCTCAATTTTATTGGTATTCATTATAATTTTAAATATTCATTTTAATTATTTAGTAGTTTATTATTATAGAAGTATAAATTACAAAATAAATTATGAGTAAGACAAATATAATTTGAATAATTTATTTTTAATAACAAAAATATAAACTTATAAAAAAAGCAAAACATTAAAAAAATTATTATTTAGTAATATATTTTACTTTGATTTGAATAAATTTACATTTTGAAAATACTTTTTAAATAATAACTATTTTATTAATAATAGTTATTTTATTTATTTTTTGATCATAATTATAATATCTAGTAATATAATTATTTATATTGAATTTAAATGAATTATAATTATGAAGATTATTATAAATAAATATTATATTTACATTTGAAAAAAATTTAAAAATTATTTTATTTTCAAAGGATATAATCTTCATAAATTAGAAAAAATAATAAAAATAAATTTTTTGCTATATCATTGTTTAAATAAAACTTATAAACCACTAAATTCCTAAACACTTAAACATCTAAATTCCTAAACACAAAAGCTCCTAAATACTTAAACATTTAAACTTGTAAACATTAAATATAATTTAAATAATTTATTAAAATATTAATTACAAAATAAATTATGAGTGATACAAATATAATTTAAATAATTTATATTTTTCATCAAAAAAATATAAAGCTTATAAAAAGAAGTAAAAACTAAAAAACAATAATTATTATTTAGTAATAACAAAAATAATTTTTTTGTTATATTATTATTTAAACAAAACTTATAAACCACTAAATGCCTAAAAACATAAATCACTAAAGTCCTAAATGACAAAACCTATAAATACTTAAAATATTAAATTGGTATACAATAATAATATTTCATAAATCTCATTTAAAAAATATTAAATGGTTTGCTTATAAATTATTTTATGTTTTGTAATTATATTTTAATTGATATTTATCTTATTAATAATAGATTATTAATTTATTTTTTGATCATTATTAGAATATTTATCAATAATATTGTTTATATTGAATTTATATGATATATAAATATAATGATTATTATAACTAAATATTGAATTCACATTTGAAAAAAATTTAAAAATTATTATATTTTCAAAGGGTATAACCTTTGAAATATAATAAAATAAAAAAAATAAATATTTTGTTATTTTAATTTTTAAATAAAACCTATAAACCACTAAATGCATACACAGTTAAATCAGTAAACTCCTAATGCCCGTAATACCTAAATACATAAACCATTAAACTGCTATATACTACTTAATAATTAAAAAATCTAATTTTTATTTCAATTTATTATAATTTTAAATATTCATTTTATTATTTATTAGTTTATTTTTTTAGAAATATATATTACAAAATAAAGTATAAGTCCGACAAAAATATTTTTAAATAATTTATTTGTATTCATTATAATTTTATATATTCATTTTAATTATTTTTTAGTTTATTTTTATAGAATTATAAATTACAAAAATATTATGAGGAAGACAAATATAATTTAAATAATATACTTTTAAGAACAAAAAATATAAACTTATAAAAAGAAGCTAAACATCAAAAACATTATTATTTAGTAATTTATTTTACTTTAATTTTGAATAAATTTAGGTTTTGTAAATATATTTAAATAATATCTATCTTATTTATAATAGTTTATTAATTTATTTTTTGATCATTAATATAATATCTATCATATAATTGTTTATATTGAATTTATATGATATATAATTATTATTATCATCATAACTAAATATAGTATTCACATTTAAGAAAATTTAAAAATTGTTATATTTTCAAAGGTTATATCCTTCAAAAATCAGAAAAAATAAAAAAAAATAATTTTTTTGTTATATCATTGTTTAAACAAAAATTATAAACCATTAAATACCTAAACACATAAATCTCTAAACTTCTAAACCCCGAAGCCCCTAAATACTTAAACCTTTAAACTCAAAAAAATATATAATTTAAACCATTAAATACCTTAAATAGAAATTAAATAATTTCTTGAAATATTAATTACAAAATAAATTATGAGTGATACGAATATAATTTAAATAATTTTTTTTATCATAAAAATATATAATCTTATAAAATGAGGCAAAAACTAAAAAACAAAAATTATTATTTAGTAATTAATTTACTTTGATTTTTAATCATTTTAGTTTGTGGAATTAAATTTTAATTTATATCTATCATATTAATAATAGTTTATTAATTTATTTTTTGATAACTGATATAATATCTATCAATAAAATTGTTTATATTTAGTTTATATTATATATTGTTATAATAATAATTATTACTAAATATTGTATTCACATTTTTAAAAAATTTTAGAATTTTTATATTTTCAAAGGTTATAATCTTTGAAAATTTGAAAAAATATACAAAATAATTTATTTGTTATTTCATTGTTAAATAAAACCTATAAACCATTAATTGCCTAAATACTTAAATGAATAACTTGTAAATCTCGAAAACCCTAAATAGATAATTTTTTTAATCAGATATATCCTAAATAATAAACAATATAACTCATTTTTATTTTTTTCATAATAATTTTAAATATTCATTTTAATTATTTATTTGTTTATTATTTTATAAATATTAGTTACAAAATCAATTATGAGTTAGACAATTATAATTTATATAAATTATTTTTCATCAAAAAAAATATAGGATAAACATATTAAAATAAAACCTATAAAGCACTAAATGCCAAAACACTTAAATCAATAAATCCTAAATCTCTAAAACCCTAAATAATAAATAATAATCTTTTTAAACCAGCAATCCTAAATAATAAATAATAAATCTCAATATTATGTTTTTCATTATAATTTTAAATATTCATTTTAATTATTTATTTGTTTATTTTTATATAAATATTAATTACAAACTAAATTATGAGTTAGTCAAATATAATTTGTATAAATTATTTTTCATTAAAATGAAAAATAATTTATTTTAAAAGAAAAAAAAATTTCAAAACAACAATTATTATATAGTAATATATTTTGCTTTCTTCTGAAGCATTTTTTATATAGTAATATATTTTTCATCTAAATATTATTATTTAGTAATATATTTTGATTTGATTTTGAATCATTGTGTTATGTAAATATATTTTAATTATTATTTATATTATTAATAATAGTTTATTAATTTAATTTTTGATCATTATTATAATATCTATCATTAAAATTGTTTATATTGAATTTATATGATATATAATTAGTAAGATTAATATAATTATACATAGTATTCACATTTCACAAAATTTTAAAAATTATTTTTTTTAAAGGTTAACCTTTGAAAATCAGAAAAAATCTAAAAAAAAATTTTTTATTTTTATTATATAAATAAAACCTATAAACCACTAAATGCCTAAAAACATAAATTGATATACTCCTAAACGACAAAACTCTTAAATAATAAAATAATTAAACTGGTATACCACATATAATAAATCATAAATTTCATTTTAATTTGTATTCATTATAATTTTAAATATTCATTTTAATTATTTATTAGTTTATTTTTTATAGAAATATTAATTACAAAATAAATAATGAGTTAGACAAATATAATTTATATAAATTATTTTTCATTAAAAAATATAGATAAACTTATAAAAAGAATAAAAATTTAAAAACTAAAATTTTTTATATAGTAATATATTTTGCTCTCCTTCTGAATCATTTTAGGTTTTGTAATTATATTTTAATTGATATCTATCTCATTAATAATTGTTTATTAATTTATTTTTTGATCATTATTATAATATTTATCAATAAAATTGTTTATATTGAATTTATATGATATATAAATATAATGATTATTATAACTAAATATTGAATTCACTTTTGAAAAAATTTAAAAATTATTATATTTGCAAAGGTATATAACCTTTGGAAATATGAAAAAATAATAAAAATAAATTTTTTGTAATTTTATTTTTTAAATAAAACCTATAAACCACTATATGCATACACAGTTATATCAGTAAACTCCTAAACCCCGTAATGCTAAATACATAAACCATTAAACCGCTATATACTACTTAATAATTAATAAATTTAATTTTTATTTCAATTTATTATTATTTTAAATATTCATTTTAATTATTTATTAGTTTATTTTTATAGAAATTTTTATTACAGAATAAATTATGAGTGCGACACATATAATTTAAATAATTTATTTTTAATCAAAAAAATATATACGCTTTTAAAAGAAGTATAAAAATAAGTATCATTAAAAATTAAAAATTAGTATTAACTAATATATTTTACTTTCAATTTGGGTTTTGTAAATATTTTTTATTAATATCTATCTTATTATAAATAGTTTATTAATATAATTTTTGATCATTATTATAATATCTATCAATAAAATTATTTATATTTATTTTATATGATATAGTATTGTTAATTTTATTATAACTAAATATTGTATTCAAATTTCAAAAAATTTTAAATATTATTAAATTTTCAAAGGTTATAACGTTTGAAAATGTCAAAAAATTACAAATTTTTTATTGTTATTTTATTGTTTAAATAAAACCTATAAACCACTAAATGCCTAAAAACATAAATCGCTAAAACTCCTAAATGGAAAAACTTCTAAATACTTCAACTATTAAATTAGTATTCAATTATAATAAATCATAAATCTCATTTTAATTTTATTAAGTGTAATTTTAAATTTTTATTTTAATTATTTTTCAGTTAATTTTTATAGAAATATTAATTACAAAATAAATTATTAATGAGACAGATCTATTTTAAATAATTTATTTTTTATCAAAAAAAATATATGTTTATAAAAAGAGGCAAAATTTTAAAAACAAAAATTTTTTATTTTGTAATATATTTTATTTTGATTTTGAATCATTTTAGTTTTTGTAATTATATTTTAATTTATATCATTCTTTTTAATAATTGTTTATTAATTTTTTATTGATCATTATTATAATATCTATTAATAAAATTATTTATATTGAGTTTACATAATATATAATTATTAAGAATATTATAACTAAATATTATATTAACATTTAAAAAAAATTAATAATTATTAGATTTCCAAAGGTTATAGCCTTAAAAAATTAACAAAAATCAAAAATTTTAATTTTTTATTTTTTTATTCTTTAAATAAAAACTATAAATCACTAAAGGCCTGAACACTTAAATCACTAAACCCCAAAACACCTAAATACTTAAACCATTAAACTAGTATATACCGAATAATAAATAATAAATAATAAATCTCAATTTTATTTGTATTCATTATAATTTTAAATATATATTTTAATTATTTATTAATTTATTTTTATAGAATTATAAATTAAAAATAAATTATGTGGTAGACAAATATAATTTAAATAATTTACATTTAATAACAAAAAATATAAACTTATATAAAGAAAGCAAAACATCAAAAAAATTAATATTTATTATTATATTTTACTTTGATTTTGAATAAATTTACGTTTTGCAAATATATTTTAAAAAATATCTATCTTATTAATAATAGTTTTTTAATTTATTTTTTGATCATTAATATTATATCTATCAAAATAATTGTTTATATTAAATTAACATGATATATAATAATTAAGATTATCAAAACTAAATATAGTATTCACACATAAAAAAAATTTAAAAATTGTTATATTTTCAAAGGTTATAACCTTCAAAAATGAGAAAAAATAACAAAAATAAATTTTTTGTTATATCATTGTTTAAATAAAACTTATAAACTATTAAATGCCTAAATACATAAATTTCTAAACTCCTAAACCACGAAGCCCCTAAATACCTAAAACATTAAACTCATAAACCTTAAATATAATTTAAATAATTTATTGAAATATTAATTAAAAATAAATTTTGAGTGACAAATATAATTTAAATAATATATTTTTTAACAAAAAAAATATAAGCTTATAAAATGATGCAAAAACTTAAAAAAAATTATTATTTAGTAATAAATTTTACTTTGATTTTGTATTATTTTAGGTTTTTTAATTATATTTTAATTTATATCTATCATATTACTAATAGTTTATTAATTTATTTTTTGATAATTGATATAATATCTATCAATAAAATTGTTTATATTTAGTTTATATTATATATAGTTATAATTTTTTTTATTACTAAATATTGTATTCACATTTTAAAAAAAATTTAAAATTATTATATTTTCAAATGTTATAACCTTTGAAAATTTGAAAAAATATCAAAAATAAATTTTTTGTTATTTCATTGTTTGAATAAAACCTATAAACCATTAAATGCCCAAATACTTAAATCAATAACTTCTAAATCTCGAAAACCCTAAATAGAAAAATTTTATAAACATGTATATCCTAAATAATAAATAATAAATCTCATTTTTATTTTTTTCATTATAATTTTAAATATTAATTTTAATTATTTATTTGTTTATTTTTATATAAATATTAATTACAAAATAAATTATAAGTTAGAAAAATATAACTTATATAAATTATTTTTCAACAAAAAAATATAGATAAACTTAATAAAAGAAGAAAAAAATTAAAAACAAAAAATTATTATATAGTAATATATTTTACATTGTTTCTGAATCATTTTAGGTTTTGTAATTATTTTTTAATTGATATCTAACTTATTAATAATAGATTATTTATTTATTTTTTGATCATTATTAGAATATTTATCAATTAAAATATTTATATTTAATTTATATGATATATAAATTTAATAATTATTATAACTAAATATTGTATTCACTTTTGAAAAAAAATTTAAAATTATTATATTTTAAAAGATTATAACCTTTGAACATGTGAAAAAACAAAAAAAATATTTTTTTAATTATTTCATTGTTTAAATAAAACCTATAAATCACTAAATGCCTAAACACTTAAATCACGAAACTACAAAATCCTGATACCCCTATATAGATAATTGTTTATACGAATATACCCGAAATAATAATTAATAAATCTCATTTTTATTTGTTTTCATTATAATTTAAAAAATTCATTTAGATTGTTTAGTTATATATATATATATATATTAATTATAAAATAAATTATGAGGTAAAAATATAATTTATAAAAAATATTTTTCATCAAAAAATAGATAAGCTTATAAAAAGAATAAAACTTTAAAAACAAATAATTATTATTAAGTAATATATTTTGCTTTGCTTTTGAATCATTTTAGGTTTTGATATTATATTTTAAGTAATATCAATCTTATTCATAATAGATTTTTAATTAATTTTTTGATAATCATTAGAATATCTATTAATAAAATTGTTTAAATTGAATTTATATGATATATAATTATTATGATTATTATAAATAAATATTGTATTCACTTTTGAAAAAAATTTAAAAATTATTATAATTTCAAAAGTTTTAATCTTAAAAAATAATAAAGAATACAAAAAATAATTTTTTTGTTATTTCTTTTTTAAATAAAGCCTATAGACCACTAAATGTTTACTTACTTAAATCAGTAGCTCATAGAACCCGAAACCCCTACATACATAAACCTTATAACAGTTGTATACTACTTAATAAATAATAAATCTCATTTTTATTTTTATTTATTATAATTTTAAATATTCATTTTAATTATTTATATTTTAATTTTTAGAAAAATTAATTACAAAATAAATTTCGAGCGAGACAGATATTATTTAAATAATTTATTTTTAATCATAAAAAAAATATAAGCTTATAACAAGATGGAAAAATTTAAAAATTAAATATTATTATTTAGTAATATATTTTGATTTGATTTTGAATCATTTTGTGTTATGTAAATATATTTTAATTATTATTTATATTATTAATAATAGTTTATTAATTTAATTTTTTATCATTATTATAATATCTATCATTAAATTTGTTTATATTGAATTTATATGATATATAATTAGTAAGATTAATATAAATAAACATAGTATTCACAATTCAAAATATTTTAAAAATTATTTTATTTTTAAAGGTTATAACATTTCAAAATCTAAAAAAAATAAAAATAATTTTTTTTTATTATATAAATATAACCTATATACCACTAAATTCCTAAAAACATAAATTGCGAAACTAATAAACGACATAACCCCAAAATAATCGATCCATTAAACTGGTATACCATATATAATTGTTGGTCAATTGTCCTTCCACGGTAGTGAGATTGAGATACAGAATCACACAACCAATAAAAAACAAGGAATATATATCCCAATTCAGCAACCATCCATGATAGAATCAAAAAACGAGAAATAAACACTGAAAATAACGTGGTTCGCTAGTCGCTTAGTACGACTAGCTAAATCCACCAGAAAATGCTTATGCATTACAGATTAAAGTAACAGAAATGTCTTACAGTGTGCAGCACATATAATAGACGCGATAAATCACACAGAGAGAAGAGAGATAGACGATGAACAGTTCCACAGCTGCAAAAACAGCCACCTGAAAATAAAATTACAAAACATTTTATATTAAAATTTCTCTCGGTTCATTTAACCAGAGCAGGTCGGATCATGAGACAGGTCAGGCTCTGCTCCAATTTCAGCCCGCTGTCCGTTCAGCGAGGCCTCCATTATTGTGCTACTACTACATCCCAGCCCTCTTAATATTTTCTTTCCGGCACTTACTTGAAAATATTAAAAAGGAAATAATATTTGGTTATACAAACAGATTATCAAAAAATAAATTACATATACAACAATAATAAATTTTAAATCTCATTTTAATTTGTATTCATTATAATTTTAAATATTCATTTTAAATATTTATTAGTTTATTTTTTATATAAATATTAATTACAAAATAAATAATTAGTCAGACAAATATAATATTAATAATTTACTTTTAATAATAAAAAATATAATCTTATGAAAAGAAGTACAAATTTAAAAACAAAAAATTATTA
This sequence comes from Sapria himalayana, assembly GCA_029783825.1. Lineage (NCBI taxonomy): Eukaryota > Viridiplantae > Streptophyta > Magnoliopsida > Malpighiales > Rafflesiaceae > Sapria > Sapria himalayana. The sequence continues at coordinate 497,079 of JAREIK010003105.1, forward strand.
TTTAGTATTAAATTTTACATTGATTTTGAATCATTTTAGGTTTTTTAATTATTTTTAAATTTTTATCTATCGTATTAATAATAGTTTATTAATTTATTTTTTGATAATTGATATCATATCTATCAATAAAATTATTTATAAATAGTTTATATTATATATAATTATAATGATTATTATTACTAAATATTTTATTCACATTTTAAAAAAAAATTAAAATTATTATATTTTCAAATGTTATAACATTTGAAAATGTGAAAAAATAACAAAATAATTTTTTTGTTATTTCATTGTTTAAATAAATTCTATAAAGCATTAAATGCCTAAATACTTAAATCAATAACTCCTAAATTTCGAAAACCCTAAATAGATAATCATTTTAAACCGGTATACCCTAAATAATAAATAATAAATCTCAATATTATTTTTTTCAATATAATTTAAAATATTCATTTAATTATTTATTCATTTATTTTTATATAATTATTAATTACAGAATAAATTGAGTTTGAGAAATATAATTTATATAATTATTTTTTATCAAAAAAATATAGATAAACTTTTTAAAAGAAAAAAAATTCAAAACAAAAAATTATTATATAGTAATATATTTTGCTTTATTTCTGAATCATTCTAAGTTTTGTTATATTTAAATTGATATCTATCTTATTAATAATAAATTATATATTTATTCTTTGATCATTACTAGAATATTTATCAATAAAAATATTTATATTGAATTTATATGATATATAAATATAATGATTATTATAACTAAATAAAGTATTCACTTTTGAAAAAAATTTAAAAATTATTATATTTTCAAAGGTTATAATCTTTGAAAATATCAATATAATTGTTTAATGAATTTATATGATATATAAATATAACTATGTATTGTATTCACATTTCAAAAAATTTTAAATATTATTATATTTTCAAAGGTTATAACCTATTAAAATGACAAAAAATTATAGCAAATTTTTTTGATATTTTATTTTTTTAAATAAAACATATAAACCACTAAAAGCCTAAAAACATAAATCGCTAAAATCATAAATTAAAAAACCTCTAAATACTTAAACCATAAAACTGGTATACAGTAATAATAAATCATAAATCTCATTTTAATTTTTATTCAGTATAATTTTAAATTTTTATTTTAATTATTTATCATTTTATTTTTATAGAAATATTAATTACAAAATAAATTATTAGTGAGATAGATCTAATTTAAATTAAAATAGTATCCATAAATAATAAATACTAAATCTAATTTTTTTCATTATAATTTTAAATATTCATTTTAATTATTTATTTGTTTATTTATATATAAATATTAATTACAAAATAAATTGAGCTAGTGAAAAATAATTTATATAAATTATTTTACATCAAAAAATTATAGATAAACTTTTTAAAAGAAAAAAAATTTTCTAAACAAAAAATTATTATATATTAATATATCTTGCTTTGCTTTTGAATCTTTTTAAGTTTTGTAATTATATTTTATTTGATATCTATCTTATTAATAATAGATTATTAATTTATTTTTTGATCATTATTAGAATATTTATCGATAAAATTTTTTATATTGAATTTACATGATATATAATTATAAAGATTATTATAACTAAATATTATATTTACATTTGAAAATAATTTAAAAATTATTATATTTTTAAAGGTTATCATCTTTGAAAATGAGATAAAATCACAAAAATAAATTTTTTGTTATTTTATTGTTTATATAAAACCTATAAACTACTAAATGCCTAAATGCTTAAATCATTAAACTCCCAAACCCCAAAACCCTTATATACTTAATCATTTAAACCATCTTTAAATGTTTAAGTATTTATAAATAATATATATATATATCTATCAATAAAAAATAGTTTATTTATTTATTTTTTGATCATTATTATATTTATATTTATATTTAGTTTATTAATTTCTATCAATAAAATTGTTTATTTTTAATTTACATGATATATAATTATTAAGTTTATTATAACTAAAAATTGTATTCACATTTGAAAAAATTTAAAATTTATTATATTTATAAAGGTTATAACCTTCAAAATTGATAAAAAATTTGAAAAATAATTTCTTTGTTATTTCATTATTTAAATAAAACATATAAACTACTAAATGCCTAAACACTTAAATCACTAAACTCCTAAACTCATAAACACTTAAACCATTAAACCGGTGTACCCTAAATAATTAATCATTAATCTCATTTTTATTTGTATTCATTATAATTTTAATATTCATTTTAATTATTTATTAGTTTATTTTTATAGAAATATTAATTGCATAATAAAATTATGAATGAGACAAATATAATTTAAATAATTTATCTTCATCAAAAAAATTTATAAGGTTATAAAAAGAATCAAAAATTTAAAAATAAAAAATAATTATTTAGTAATATATTTTACTTTGATTTTGAATCATTTTAAGGTTTTGCAAATATATTTTAATTAATATCTATCTTATTAATAATAGTTTATTTAATTAATTTTATGATCAGTATTATAATATCGATCAATAAAATTATTTATATTGAATTTAAATGATATTAAATTTTTATGATTATTATAATTAAATATTGTTTTAACATTTGAAAAAAAATTAAAAATTGTAATATTTTCAATTTTTAAAACCTTGAAAATGAGAAAAAATCATAAAAATAATTTTTTTGTTATTTAATTATTTAAATAAAACCTATAAACCACAAATACCTAAATATTTACATTACTAAACTCCTAAACCCTGATACTACTGCACCACACACACATAGCGACGGACCATAGTACACACGTGCACATATTCTTGTCCATTTTGGTGTAGCATTTAGAGGGGCCAGCAAGTCCTGGAAGCAGCCAGAAGTATGGATCACCAGCTTGTAGAGAGCCGTGCTAGCAAGCCGGGATGATAACATTCAGACAACTGACGAGACCGAGCAAAGTGGTTTGGAGTAACCCCAAGAGTAGCTAGGAGTGGCTCCCACTAGCCCAATCATGAAGCATAGAGGGACACCCAACCGTCGCCCAACAAGAGTAGTGGATAATCCATGATTAATTGGAGAGCTAGAAAAATCTGAAGCATCACCAAGCAGGGCCAGAAAGTAAAGGAGTCCAGACTAGCCAAACGGGAGCGAAAGATTCAAACTTGTAGTTTATGTTTGTAGTCTTATTTGTATTTTTGACTCTATATGCACCATGTACTTGTAGAGATGGATCATGACATACTAACAACACAATCTTGTCTGTTCTCTATGTAGCATGCAATGAGGGCAACTGGACCCATTAATATTTTTACGTGGGGCCCTCTAATGCATTTTGTAAATACACATTATGCGATGCTACAATTTCGGGAGAAGAAGATCCATCTTTATAGCATCTTGTAATTTTACTTGTATTCTAGCTTGGTTGTACGCGTTGATAATTAGACTATGAGATGGACCTCATCACACATGCACACCGATGCATGCATATTTTTTGATATTTTGTCGGTGCAACATACATCCACTTCTTGTAGCTCGAGGAGGAAGCATTCTAACCCAAGAGATACTCTTTTGAGGATCATTGGAGCAAAAGAATGTGGAATTCATAGGTGAGAATGAATTGACAAAGTGCCATAGATATGGACTTGTGGATTTATGGGTATTTAGTTTTACATGTATTCAATTGCATAGTAATGACATAGGCAAATGCTTGATGCTGCATGTCACACACATGCATAATCTTATATTTGCATAGTTTTAATATGGTTCATCATTCAGGTTCCTCCAAAAGGCTTGGACAAATCCGAATGGAAAGGATGCAGTGCACATAATGACTCAATGCCAACTCTGAAGTCCGGGGATGCCAGGTGATTTTAGTTGTATTCGTATGCTTGGAATTATTAGGCATTATGTTTTTTTATGTATTTTATGCATAGAATCATTAAAGCGCATAGGATTTGGTGGGCTGGCCTAAATTATTATATTTTAAATTATATTTAAATTTAAAATAATATTTAAAATTAATTTATTTTTCATCAAAAAAATTATATACCTAATAAAAAGAGGCAAAATTTAAAAACAAAAATTTATTATTTAGTAATATATTTTATTTTTATTTTGAATAATTTTAGATTTTGCAATTATATTTTAATTTATATCATTCTTATTAATAATAGTTTGTTAATTTTTTATTGATCATTATTATAATATCTTTCAATAAAATTATTTATATTGAGTTTACATTATATATAATTATTAAGATTATTATAACTAAATATTATATTCACATTTAAAAAAAATTAAAAATTATTATAATTTCAAAGTTTATAACCTTCAAAAATTATTAAAAATCAAAAAATTAAATTTTTTATTTTTTCATTCATTAAATAAAAACTATAAATCACTAAAGGCTGAAACGCTTAAATCACTAAACCCCTAAACACCTAAATTCTTAAAATATTTAACTAGTATATCCTGAATCATAAATAAAAAATCTCTATTTTATTTGTATAAATTATAATTTTAAATATTCATTTTAATTATTTTTTAGTTTATTTTTATAGAATTATAAATTACAAAATATATTATGAGGAAGACAAATATAATTTAAATAATATACTTTTAAGAACAAAAAATATAAACTTATAAAAAGAAGGAAACCATAAAAAACATTATAATTTAGTAATTTATTTAACATTGATTTTGAATAAATTTAGGTTTTGCAAATATATTGTGAATAATATCTATCTTATTTATAATAGTTTATTAATTAATTTTTTTATCATTAATATAATATCTATCAATATAATTGTTTAAATTGAATTTTAATGATATATAATTATTATTATTATCATAAGTAAATAAAGCATTCACATTTTAATAAATTTAAAAATTGTTATATTTTAAAATGTTATAACCTTCAAAATTGAGAAAAAATAAAAAAAAATAATTTTTTTGTTATATCATTGTTTAAATAAAACTTATATACCATTAAATACTTAAACACATAAATCTCTAAACTCTTTAACCCCGAAGCCAGTAAATACTTATACCTTTAAACTCTTAAAGCTTAAATATAATTTAAATAATATATTGAAATATTAATTACAAAATAAATTATGAGTGATACAGATATAATTTAAATAAATTATTTTTCATCAAAAAAAAATATAAGCTTATAAAAAGAAGAAAGAACTAAAAAACAAAAATTATTATTTAGAAATAAATTTTAAATTGTTTTTGAATCATTTTAGGTTTTTTAATTATATTTTAATTTATATCTATCATATTAATAATAGTATATTAATTTATTTTTTGATAATTGATATAATATCTATCAATAAAAGTGTTTAAATTTAGTTTATATTATATATAATTAATATGATTATTATTACTAAATATTGTATTCACATTTTTAAAAAAAATTTAAAATTATTATATTTTCAATGGTTATAACCTTTGAAAATTTGAAAAAATATCAAAAATTTTTTTATTGTTATTTCATTGTTTAAATAAAACCTATAAACCACTAAATGCCTAAAAAAATAAATTGCTAAACTCCTAAATGATAAAACCTTTAAATACTTAAACCTTTAAACTAGTAAACATTAATAATAATTCATAAATCTTATTTTAATTTTTATTCAGTATAATTTTAAATTTTTATTTTAATTATTTATTAGTTTATTTTTATTGAAATATTAATTACAAAATAAATTATTAGTGAGACACATCTAATTTAAATTAAAATAGTATCCCTAAATAATAAATAATAAATCTTATTTTTTTTCATTATAATTTTAAATATTCATTTTAATTAATTATTTGTTTATTTATATACAAATATTAATTACAAAATAAATTGAGCTAGACAAAAATAATTTATATAAATTATTTTTCATCAAAAAATTATAGATAAACTTTTTAAAAGATAAAAAATTTTCAAAACAAAAAATTATTATATAGTAATAAATTTTGCTTTGCTTCTGAATCATTTTAGGTTTTGTAATTATATTTTAATTGAAATCTATCTTATTAATAATAGAATATTAATTTATTTTTTGATCAGTATTAGAATATTTATCAATAAAATTATTTATATTGAATTTACATGATATATAATTATAAAGATTATTATTACTAAATATTATATTTACATTTGAAAATAATTTAAAAATTATTATATTTTTAAAGGTTATCATCTTTGAAAATTAGATAAAATCACAAAAATAAATTTATAGTTATTTTATTGTTTTTATAAAACCTATAAACTAATATATGCCTAAATGCTTAAATCATTAAACTCTTAAACCCCAAAATCCCAAAACCATTAAATACTTAAACAGTTAAACCATCTTTAAAGGTTTAACTATTTATAAATAATATATAAATATCTATCAATAAATAATAGTTTATTAATTTATTTTTTGATCATTATTATATTTATATTTATATTTAGTTTATTAATATCTATCAATAAAATTGTTTATTTTTAATTTACATGATATATAATTATTAAGTTTATTATAACTATATATTGTATTCACATTTAAAAAAAATTTAAAAATTATTATATTTATAAAGGTTATAACCTTCAAAATTGATAAAAAATTTAAAAAATAATTTTTTTGTTATTTCATTATTTAAATAAAACATATAAACTACTAAATGCCTAAACACTTAAATCATTAAAGCTCTAAACTCTTAAATACTTTAACCATTAAATCGGTATATCCTAAATAATTAATCATATATCTCATTTTTATTCGTATTCATTATAATTTTAATATTCATTTTAATTATTTATTAGTTTATTTTTATAGAAATATTAATTGTAAAATAAAATTATGAATGAGACAAATATAATATAAATAATTTATCTTCATCAAAAAAATTTATAATTTTTTAAAAACAATAAAAAATTTAAAAATAAAAAATTATTATTTAGTAATATATTTTAGTATGATTTTTAATCATTTTAGGTTTTGCAAATATATTTTTATTAATATCTATCTTATTAATAATAGTTTATTAATCTACTTTACGATCAGTATTATAATATCGATCAATAAAATTATTTATATTGAATTTACATGATATTTAATTTTTATGATTATTATAATTAAATATTGTATTAACATTTGAAAAAAAATTAAAAATTATAATATTTTGAATGGTTATAACCTTGAAAATGAGAAAAAATCATAAAAATAATTTTTTTTGTTATTTAATTATTTAAATAAAACCTATAAACCACAAAATACCTAAATACTTAAATTACTAAACTCCCAAACCCTGATATTGCTGCACCACATACACATAGCGACTGACCATAGTACACACGTGCACATATTCTTGTCCATTTTGGTGTAGCATTTAGAGTGGCCAGCAAGTCCTGGAAGCAGCCAGAAGTATGGGCCACCAGCTTGTAGAGGACCCTACTAGCAAGCCGAGATGATAACATTTAGATAACTGACGAGACCGAGCAAAGTGGTCGGGAGTAAACCAATGATTAGCTAGGAGTGGGTCCCACCAAACCTATCAGGCAGAATAGAGGGCCACCCAACTGTCGCCCAACAGGAGTAGCGGGTAATCCATGATTAATTGGAGAGCTGCCAAAATCCGAAGCATTACCAAGCAGGGCCAGTAAGAAATGGAGTCTAGACCAACCACACGGGAGCGAAAGATACAAACTTGTAGTTAATGTTTGTAGTCTTATTTGTATTTTGGACTTTGTATGCACCATGTACTTGTAGAGATGGATCATGACATACTCACACACATAATCTTGTCTGTTCTCTATATAGCATGCAATGAGGGCAACTGGACTCATGAGTATCTTTAAGTGGGGCCCACTAATGCATTTTATAAATACACATTAGGCGATGCTACACTCCCGGCAGCAGAAGACCCATCTTTATAGTATTTTATAATTTTACTTGTATTCTAGCTTGGTTGTACGCATAGCTAATTCGACTATGAGATGGACCTCATCACACATGCAAACTGATGCATGCATATTTTTTGATATTTTGTCGATGCAACATACAGCCACTTCTTGGAGCTTGAGGAGGAAGCATTCTAACCCAAGAGATACTCTTTTGAGGATGATTGGAGCAAAAGAATGTGGAATTCATAGGTGAGAATGAATTGACAAAGTGAGGTAGATATGGACTCGTGGATTTATGGGTATTCAGTTTTACATGTATTCTATTGCATATCAATGACATAGGCAAACGCTTGATGTTTCATGTCACACACATGCACAATCTTATATTTGCATAGTTTTATGTTGGTGCACCATTCAGGTTCCTTCAAAAGGCTTTGAAAAATCCGAATGGAAAGGATGTAGTGCTGATAATGACTCAATGCCAACTCTTAAGTCCGGAAATACCATGGGATTTTTGTTGTATTCGTACGCTTTGAATTATTAGACATTATGTTTTTTTATGTATTTTATGCATAGAATCATTAAGGTGCATAGGATTTGGTGGGCTGGCATAAATTAGTCAGCTTTTTAGTCTCTTGTAAGTTGTGTGCCTAAATGATAAATAAAGTGTATATTTTCCAAAAAAAAACAAAAAAACTATAAACCCTAAACTTTAAATCCTAAACCTTATACCATAAACTATAACCCTAATCCATAAACCCTAAATCCTAAATCTCATGTTTTGCACTTTTATAATCAAATGACTAAGTGTTAAATTTAAATTGAAATTCACAACTTTTAGGAATGTCACAGATTTATATTTTTGTATATGTAACACAAAGTTATGACTCAAGGGGTGAGTTATGGATTCAGTCTCTTTCTTGCTTTAGATTATTGTATCATTAGCAATGGTCATGATTGTATATTTTGTCTCTAGAACACAAAATCATATCGATGAGAATATGCCATAACTTGTGTCCCTCTGTTGAACATATTATTATGGCTCTAAGAATGATCATGAATACATATATAATCACTATAATACTGGGTCACTGTATTGGATATGACCATAGCTTGTGCAATTTATCTTTATATTTCAAAGTCATTGTGCTAGGAATGATTGTAACTTTGGACAATATGCACTAGGTTTTAATCACTGTATTTCAAAGTCAAGAGCAAAAGACATGACCCTAGAAATAATTAAAGCTCGAGTACTACTCTTTATAACTTTCTATAGCTAAAATTCTTGGGATTGGAAATATCACTATGGCTTTTTCCTTTGATTTGTGACCTAAGTGTCAATATGCAAGACTAATATTTTGAGCAATGATTAAAACCTTTTATACATTTGAATATGATTCATTTACATCTTTTTGGGTATTATGAGCTTGTATACATAACTCATTTAATATAAAAAGAAAGAAATGATACTTTTCATATCCATGAGGATATAAAAAAAGGGTTAGACATGCCAATAAAATAATTTTTTTGATTCTTGATTGAAAGAGAGCCATACTTCTTGCCCTGCTCAAACCGCCCCGGGGCTAGTTTGTTTCAATAGGCTACAAGGTTGTTATTTTTTTAGAGGTGAACTATGTTTTAAAAAAATTGCTTTGATTGTGTGCATGAGAGATATTTTATAAGAAATTACAATAATTAATATAAATAGCATCCTCAACAACTAGTTATTTCAACACATATGGGTACAACTTTGGTTTAGTCTGTTAGCGTACATGATTCAAATTACCTTTGATTGCCCAGTGATTCAACATCAAATATGATGAGACATAATAGAGATAAAGTAAAAGCTCCTATTATTTTGGTTAGAGCTTTAGCAATCATTCTAGAGAGTGGAACAAAATAAATTATTTTAAAAATATATTATATTTTTAATTTTTATTTTAATTATTTATTAGTTTATTTTTATAGAAATATTAATTACAAAATATATTATTAGGGAGACAGATCTAATTTAAATTAAACCGGTATAACCTAAATAATAAATAATAAATCTCATTTTTTTTCATTATAATTTTAAATGTTCATTTTAATTATTTATTTGTTTATTTTTAAATAAATACTAATTAAAAAATAAATTATGAGTCAGACAAATATAATTTATGTAAATTATTATTAATCAAAAAATTATAGATAAACTTTTTAAAATAAAAAAAATTACGAAACAAAAATTATTATATAGTTACATATTTTGGTTTACTTATGAATCATTTTATGTTTTGTAATTATATTTTAATTGATATCTATCTTATTAATAATAGATTATTAATTTATTTATTGATCATTATTAGAATATTAATCACTAAAATTGTTTATATTGAATTTATATGATATATAAATATAATGATTATTATAACTAAATATTGAACTCGCTTTTGAAAAAAATTTAAAAATTATTATATTTTCAAAGGTTATAACCTTTGAAAATATCAAAAAATAATATAAATAAATTTGTTATTTTATTTTTTAAATAAAACCTATAAATCACTAACTGCATACACAATTAAATCAGTATACTCCTAAACCCCCTAATACCTAAATACATAAACCATTAAACCACTATAGAATACAAAATAATTAATAAATATAATTTTTATTTCTATTTATTATAAATTTAAATATTCATTTAATTATTTATTAGTTTATTTATATAGAAATATTTATTACAAAATAAATTATGATTAAGATAATAAAATTTAAATATATTATTTTTAATCAAAAAATATATATACGCTTATAAAAGAAGTAAAATTTAAAAATTAAAAATTATTATTCAGTAATATATTTCACTTTAATTTTGAATCAATTTGGGTTGGTAAATATTTTTTAATTAATATCGATCTTATTATTAATAGTTTATTAATTTAATTTTTGATCATTATTATAATAACTATCAATAAAATTGTTTATATTTATTATATATGATGTATGATTATTAATAATATTATAACTAAATATTGTATTCACATTTCATAAAATTTTAAATCTCAAAACCATTAAACTGGTATACATTAATAATAAATCATAACTCTCATTTTAATTTTTATTCAATATAATTTTAAATTTTTATTTTAATTATTTATCAATTTATTTTTATCAAAATATTAATAACAAAATAAATTATCTGTGAGACAGATATAATTTAAATAATTTAAATTTCATCAAAAAATATATATATAAATAGGCACAATTTTAAAAACAAAAATTTATTATTTAGTAAAATATTTTATTTTGATTTTGTATCATTTTAGATTTTGCATTTATATTTTAATTTATATCATTCTTTTTAATAATAGTTTATTAATTATTTAATGATCATTATTATAATATCTATTAATAAAATTATTTATATTGAGTTTACATTGTATATAATTATTAAGATTATTATAACTATATATTTATATTCACATTTAAAAAAAATTATAAATTATTATCTTTTCATAGGTTAAAACCTTCAAAAATTTAAAAAAAAACACAAAATTAATTTTTTTGTTTTTTCATTCTTTAAATAAAAACAATAAATCACTAAACCCCAAAACACCTAAATACTTAAACCATTAAAACTGTATATCCTGAATTATAAATAATAAATCTCAATTTTATTTGTATTCATTATAATTTTAAATATTCATTTTAATTCTTTTTTAGTTTATTTTTTTAGAATTATAAATTACAAAATATATTATGAGGAAGACAAATATAATTTAAATAATATATTTTTTAAGAACAATAAATATAAACTTATAAAAAGAAGCAGAACATCAAAAACATTATTATTTAGTAATGTATTTTACTTTGATTTTGAATAAATTTAGGTTTTGCAAAAAATATTTTAAATAATATCTATCTTATTTATAATAGTTTATTAATATATTTTTTGATCATTAATATAATATCTATCAATATAATTGTTTATATTGAATTTTATATGTTATATAATTATTAATTTTATCAAAAGTAAATATAGTATTCACATTAAAAAAAATTAAAAATTGTTATATTTTTAAAGGTTATAACCTTAAAAAATGATAAAAAATAACAAAAAATAAAATTTTCTTTATATCATTGTTTAAATAAAACTTATAAACCATTAAATATTTAAACATATAAATCTCTAAACTTTTAACCCATGAAGCCCCAAAATACTTAAACCTTTAAATTCATAAACCATAAATATAATTTAAATAATTTATTGAAATATTAATTACATAATAAATTATGAGTGATACAAATATAATTTAAATAATTTATTTTTTATCAAAAAATATATAATCTTATAAAATGAGGCAAAAACTAAAAAACAAAAATTATTATTTAGTAATAAATTTTCTTTGATTTTTAATCATTTTAGTTTTGGTAATTAAATTTTAATTTATATCTATCATATTAATAATAGTTTATTAATTTATTTTTTGATAATTGATATAATATTTATCAATAAAATTGTTTATATTTTATTTATATTATATATTGTAATAATAATAATTATTACTAAATATTGTATTCACATTTTTAAAAAATTTTAAGATTATTATATTTTCAAAGGTTATAACCTTTGAAAATTTGAAAAAATATCAAAAATAAGTTATTTGTTATTTCATTATATAAATAAACCTATAAACCACTAAATGCCTAAATACTTGAATGAATAACTTCTAAATCTCAAAAACCCTAAATAGATAATTTTTTTAATCAGATATATCCTAAATAATAAACAATAAATCTCATTTTTATTTTTTTCATTATAATTTTAAATATTCATTTTAATTATTTATTTGTTTATTTTTATATAAATATTAATTAAAAAATAAATTATGAGTCAGACAAATATAATTTATATAAATTATTTTTCATCAAAAAAATAAAAATAAACTTATTAAAAAAAAATTAAAAACAAAAAATTATTATATCGTAGTATAATTTGCTTTGCTTCTGAATCATTTTATGTTTTGTAATTATATTTTAATTGATATATATCTTATTTATAATAGATATTTTTTTATTTTTTGATAATTATTAGAATATTTATCAATAAAATTATTTATATTGAATTTATATGAAATATAAATATAATGATTATTATAACTAAATATTGAATTCATTTTTGAAAAAAAATTAAAAATTATTATATTTTCAAAGGTTATAACCTTTGAAAATTACAAAAATTAATAAAAATAATTTTTTTTATTTTATTTTTAAAATAAAACCTATAAACCTCTAAATGCATACACAATTAAATCAGTAAACTCCTAAACACCATAATACCTAAATACATAAACCATTAAACCGCTATAAAATACATAATAATTAATAAATATAATTTTTATTTATATTTATTATAATTTTATATATTCATTTTAATTATTTATTAGTTTATTTTTATAAAAATATTTTTTGCAAAATAAATTATTAGTGTGACAAATATAATTTTAATAATTTATTTTTAATCAAAAAAGATATATACGCTTATAAAAGAAGTAAAATTTAAAAATTAAAAATTATTATTCAGTAATATATTTTACTTTAATTTTGAATCAATTTAGGTTTTCTAAATATTTTCTAATTAATATCTATCTTATTATTAATTGTTTATTAATTTAATTTTTGATCATTATTATAATATTTATCAATAAAATTGTTATATTGAATTTATATGATATATAATTATTAATATTATTATAATGAAATATTGTATTCACATTTCAGAAAATCTTAAATTTTATTATATTTTTAGAGGTTCTAAGCTATGAAAATGAGAAAATATCAAAAAAAAAATTTTGTTATTTTATTGTTTAAATAAAACCTATAAAATACTAAATGCCTAAAAACTTAAACCACTAAACTACAAAATTCTGCTACCCCTATATAGATAATACTTTAAACCGGAATACCCTAAATAATAATTAATAAATCTCATTTTTATTTGTTTTCATTATAATTTAAAAAGTTAATTTTGATTGTTAAGTTTTTTATTTTTATATATATATTAATTATAAAATAAATTATGAGTTAAAAATATAATTTATAAAAAATAATTTTCATCAAAAAATAGATAAGCTTATAAAAATCATAAAAATTTAAAAACAAATAATTATAATTTAGTGATATATTTTGTTTTGCTTTTAAATCATTTTAGGTTTTATATTATATTTTAAGTAATATCAATCTTATTCATAATAGATTTTTAATTTATTTTTTGATAATTATTAGAATATCTATCAAAAAAATTGTTTATTTTGATTTATATGATATATAATTATTATGATTATTATAAATATATATTGTATTCACTTTTGAAAAGAAATTTAAAAATTATTATATTTTCAAAGGTTATAACCTTAAAAAATGAGAAAAAATAATAAAAATAAATTTTTTGTTATTTCATTTTTAATATAAAACCTATAGATCATTAAATGCTTACTTACTTGAATCAGTAAGCTCATAGACCCCAAAACCCCTAAATAGATAAACCTTTTAATAGCTATATACTACTTAATAAATAATAAATCTCATTTTAATTTCTATTTCTTATAATTTTAAATATTCATTTTAATTATTCATTTTAATTACAAAATAAATTTTGAGTGAAACAAATATTTTTTAAATAATTTATTTTTAATCAATAAAAAATATAAGCTTATAAAAAGAAGGAAATATTTGAAAATTAAATATTATTATTTAATAATATATTTTGATTTGATTTTGAATCAATTTGTGTTTTGTAAATATATTTTAATTAATATTTTTATTATTAATAATATTTATTAATTTAATTTTTGATCATTATTATACTATCTATTTTAAAATTGTTTAAATTGAATTTATACGATATATAATTAGTAATATTAATATAATTATACATGGTATTCACATTTCAAAAAATTTTAAAAATTATTTTATTTTTAAAGGTTATAAGCTTTGAAAATCAGATAAAATTAAAAAAAATTATTTTTATTTTTATTATATAAATAAAAACTATAAACCACTAAATGCCTAAAAATATAAATTGCTAAACTCCCAAACGACAAAACCCCTAAATTAAAAATTCATTAAACTAGTATACCACATATAATAAATCATAAATCTCATTTTAATTTGTATTTATTTTTATTTTAAATATTCATTTTAATTATTTATTAGTTTAATTTTTATAGAAATATTAATTGCAAAATAAATAAAGAGTGAGACAAATATAATTTTAATAATTAATTTTTAATCAAAAAATAAATATAATATTATAAAAATAAGTACAAATTTAAAAACAAAAAATTATCATTTAGTAATATATTTTATTTTGATTTTGAATAAATTTAGATTTTGCATTTATATTTTAAATAATATCTATCTTATTAATAATAGTTTATTAAATTTTTTTTGATAATTATTATAATATCTAGCAATGTAATTATTTATATTTAATTTAAATGACTTATAATTATTAAGATTATCATAACTAAATAATATATTTACATTTAAAAAAAATTTAAAAATTATTATATTTTCAAAGGTTATAACCTTCAAAAATTAAAAAAATAATAAAAATAAATTTTTTGTTATATCATTATTTAAATAAAACTTATAAACCACTAAATGCCTAAACACTTAAACTTATAAACTCCTAAACACAAAAGCCCCTAAATACTTTAACCTTTAAACTAGTAAACCTTAAATATAATTTAAATAATTTATTAAAATATTAAGTACAAAATAAATTATGAGGAATACAAATATAATTTAAATAATTTATTTTTCATCAAAAAAATATATAATCTTATAATAAGAAGCAAAAACTAAAAAAATTATTATTTATTAATAAATTTTACTTGGATTTTGAATATTTTTTGCAATTATATTTTAATTTATATCTATCAAATTAATAATAGCATATTAATTTATTTTTTGATAATTGATATCATATATATGAATCAAATTGTTTATATTTAGTTTATATTATATATAATTATAATGATTATTATTACTAAATATTGTATTGACATTTTTATAAAATTTTAAAATTATTATATTTTTAGAGGTTATAACCTCTGAAAATGTTAAAAAATATCAAAAATAATTTTGTTGTTATTTAATTGTTTAAATAAAGCCTATAAACCACTAAATGCCTAAAAACATAAATCGCTAAAGTCATAAACAAAAAAACTCTAAATACTTAAAATAGTTAACTGAATACATTAATAATAATTCATATATCTCATTTTAATTTTTATTCAGTATAATTTAAATTTTTATTTTAATTATTTATCAGTTTATTTTTATAGAAATATTAATTACAAAATAAATTATTAGTGAGATAGATCTAATTTAAATTAAAATAGTATCCCTAAATAATAAATAATAAATTTCATTTTTTTTCATTATAATTTTAAATATTCATTTTAATTATTTATTTATTTATAAATTATTAGTGAGACATATCTAATTTAAATTAGAATAATATACCCATAATAATAAAGAATAAATCTCAATATTAGGTTTTTTTATTATATTTTAATTGATATCTATCTTATTAATAATAGATTATTAATTTATTTTTTGATCATTTTTAGAATATTTATCAATAATATTGTTTATATTGAATTTATATGATATATAAATATACTGATTATTATAACTAAATATTGAATTCGCATTTGAAAAAAATTTAAAAAATTATTATATTTTCAAATGATATAACCTTTGAAAATATCAAAAAATAATAAAAATAAATATTTTGTTATATTAATTTTTAAATAAAACCTATAAACCACTAAATGCATATACTGTAAAATCAGTAAACTCCTAAGCCCGTAATGCCTAAATACATAAACCATTAAACTACTATATGCTACTTAATAATTAATAAATCTAATTTTTATTTCAATTTATTATTATTTTATATATTCATTTTAATTATTTATAAGTTTATTTTATAAAAATATTCATTACAAAATAAATAATGAGTGCAACAAATATAATTTAAATATTTATTTTTAATCACAAAAAATATATACGCTTATAAAAGAAGTAAAATTTTAAAAATTAAAAGTTATTATCCAGTAATAATTTATACTTTAATTTTGAATCAATTTGGGTTTCGTAAATATTTTTTAATTAATATCTATCTTATTATTAATAGTTTATTAGTTTAATTTTTGATCATTATTATAATATCTATCAATAAAATTATTCATATTGAATTTATATGATATATAATTATTAAAATTATTATAACTAAATATTGTATTCACATTTCAAAAAATTTTGAATATTATTATATTTTCAAAGGTTATATCCTATGAAAATGACAAAAAATTGCAAATTTTTTTTTAATTTATTGTTTAAATAAAAACTATAAACCACTAAATGCCTAAAAACATAAATTGCTAAACTCCTAAATGACAAAACTTCTAAATACATAAACTATTAAATTGGTATACATTAATAATAAATCATTAATCTCATTTTAATTTTTATTAAGTGTAATTTTAAATTTTTATTTTAATTATTTATCATTTTATTTTTATAGATATTTTAATTACAAAATAAATTATTAGTGAGATAGATCTATCTTAAATAATTTATTTTTTATAAAAAAAATATATGTGCTTATAAAAAGAGGCAAAATTTTAAAATCAAATATTTATTATAAATCTCAATTTTATTTGTATTCATTATAATTTTAAATATTCATTTTAATTATTTATTAGTTTATTTTTATATAATTATAAATTAAAAATAAATTATGTGGAAGACAAATATAATTTAAATAATTTACTTTTAATAACAAAAAATATAATCTTATAAAAATAAGCAAAACATCAAAAAATTTATTATTTACTATTATATTCTACTTTGATTTTGAATAAATTTACATTTTACAAATATATTTTAAAAAATATCTATCTTATTAATAATAGTTTATTAAATTATTTTTTTATCATTAATATAATATCTATCAATATAATTGTTTATATTGAATTAACATGATATATAATTATTATGATTTTCATAACTAAATATAGTATTCACATATAAAAAAATTTAAAAATTGTTAAAATTTCAAAGGTTATAACCTTCAAATATCACAAAAATAAGAAACAATAAATTTTTTGTTATATCATTGTTTGAATAAAACTTATAAACCATTAAATGCCTAAATACATAAATATCTAAACTCCTAAACCCCGAAGCCCGTAAATACATATACCTTTGAACTCATAAACATTAATATAATTTAAATAATTTATTAAAATATTAATTATAAAATAAATTATATAAGCT
The DNA here is from genome assembly GCA_029783825.1 of Sapria himalayana. Taxonomy (NCBI): domain Eukaryota; kingdom Viridiplantae; phylum Streptophyta; class Magnoliopsida; order Malpighiales; family Rafflesiaceae; genus Sapria; species Sapria himalayana. Next base: position 515,315 of record JAREIK010003105.1, read on the forward strand.
TATAAAATGATGGAAAAACTAAAAAAAATTATTATTTATTAATAAATTTAACTTTGATTTTAAATCATTTAAGGTTTTTTATTTATATTTTAATTTATATCTATCATATTAATAATTTATTAATTTTTTTTTGATAATTGATATAATATTATCAATAAAATTGTTTATATTTAGTTTATATTAAATTTAGTAATAATAATTATTATTACTAAATATCATATTCACATTTTTAAAAAATTTTAAAATTTTTATATTTTCAAATGTTATGACATTTGAAAATTTCAAAAAATATCAAAAATAAATTTTATATTATTTCTTTGTTTAAATAAAAGTTATAATCCATTAAATGCCTAAATACTTAAATCAATAACTTCTAAATCTCGAAAACCTTAAATAGATAAATTTTTTAAACAGGTATATCCTAAATAATAAATAATAAATCTCATTTTTATTTTTTAACTTATAATTTTAGATATTCATTTTAATTATGTATTTGTTTATTTTTATATAAATATTAATTATAAAATAAATTATAAGTTAAACAAATATAATTTATATAAATTATTATTCAACAAAAAAATATAGATAAACTTATTAAAAGAAGAAAAAAATTTAAAATAAAAAATTATTATATAGTACTATATTTTACTTTGTTTCTAAATCATTTTAGGTTTTGTAAATATATTTTAATTGATATCTAACTTATTAAAAATAGATTATTAATTTATTTCTTGATAATTATTAGAATATTTATCTATAAAAATATTTATATTTAATTTATATGTTATATAGATTTAATAATTATTATAACTAAATATTGTATTCACATTTTAAAAAAAATTATAAAATTATTATATTTTCAAAGATTATAACCTTTGAACATGTGAAAAAACAAAAAAAAATATTTTTTATTATTATTTCAATGTTTTAATAAAACCTATAAATCACTAAATGCCTAAACACTTAAATCACTAAACTACAAAATCCAAATACCCCTATATAGATAATCGTTTAAACGCGTTGACCCTAAATAATAATTAATAAATCTCATTTTTATTTGTTTTCATTATAATTTAAAAAATTCATTTTGATTGTTTAGTTATATATATATATATTAATGATAAAATAAATAATAAAAATAATTTTTTTTATTTTTTTTCTTAAATAAAACCTATAAACCATTAAATGCATACACAGGTAAATTAGTAAACTCTTAAACCCTGTAATGCCTTATTACATAAACAATTAAACTGCTATATACTACTTAATAATTAATAAATCTAATTTTTTTTTCTATTTATTATAATTTTAAATATTCATTTTAATTATTTATTAGTTTATTTTTATAGAAATATTTATTACAAAATAAAGTATGAGTGCGACAAATATAATTTAATTAATTTATTTTAAATAAAAAAAAATATACGCTATAAAAGAAGTAGAAATTTAACATTTAAAATTATTTTCCTGTAATATATTTTACTTTAATTTTGAATCAATTTGGGTTTCGTAAATATTTTTTAATTAATATCTATCTTTTTATTAATAGTATATTAATTTAATTTTTGATCATTATTATATTATCTATCAATAAAATTGTTTAAATTGAATTTAGATGATATATAATTTTTAATATTATTAAAACTAAATATTGTATTCACAATTAAAAAAATTGTAAATATTAGTATATTTTCAAAGGTTAACCTATGAAAATGATAATAAATTATAGAATTTTTTTTGTTATTTTATTTTTTTATATAAAACCTATAAAACACTAAAAGCCTAAAAACATAAATCACTAAACTCCTAACGAAAAAACCTCTAAATACTTAAACTATTAAACTAGTATAAATTAATAATAAATCTTAAATCTCATTTTAATTTTTATTCAGTATAATTTTAAATTTTTATTTTAATTATTTATTAGTTTATTTATATAGAAATATTAATTAAAAATAAATTATTAGTGAGACGGATCTAATTTAAATTAAACCGGTATCCCTAAATAATAAATAATAAATAATAATTCTCATTTTTTTATTATAATTTTAAATATTCATTTTAATTATTTATTTGTTTATTTATATATAAATATTAATTACAAAATAAATTATGAGCTAGACAAATTTAATTTATATAAATTATTTTTCATAAAAAATATAGATAAACTTATTGAAAGAAAAAAAAATTTAAAAACAAAAAATTATTATATAGTAATATATTTTTCTTTGCTTCTAAATCATTTTAAGTTTTGTAATTATATTTTTATTGATATCTATCTTATTATTAATGGATTATTAATTTATTTTTTGATTATTATTAGAATATTTATCAATAAAATTGTTTATATTGAATTTATATAATATATAAATATAATGATTAGTATAACTAAATATTGTATTCACATTTGAAAAAAATTTAAAAATTATTATGTTTTCAAAGGTTATAACCTTTGAAAATATCAAAAAAATAATATAAATAAATTTTTTGATATTTTATTTTTTAAATAAAACCTATAAACCACTAAAAGCTATAGGTTCTCATGGGACGGGACTGGATGAGGATTATAAATCTCCAGTCCCTTCCCACATTTCCAAGATTTTTTTTTTCAAGATCCAGACCCGTCCCATAGTTAGAAAATATCGGGAATGGGATGGGTCGTAGATCGGAGATTTAGGGTAGGAGAAAATGGTTCCGAGACGGAACATAGTTCGCACATTTTTTTCAATTTATTTTCATCAAACTGGCCAAGTTAGTTCATGTCGAAACCTTTTGTTGTACCATTTATCATTCCTTAGTTATGTAAGATTCAATCTCAAATTGGGCCAATTTAGTTTTGTCAATTAGGCTAAAAACCTCAAACGAGTTCCATTGCCTTGTCAAAAGGTTTGATGTGAAGAAAAGTATAGAAATGTTAAATAGAACGGGACCGAGTTGTGTGCTTAATTTGGTTCTTTGTTTTTTCACAAGTTGGCTTTTTCAGAGTAGTGAAAGTTAACCATAATAGCAATACTACATTTTTTAATAATTACTTAAAATATTAAGGAATAGCTAAAGATGACCACAAACATTGGTAGCATCAATTACTACTTAAGTAATTGCTAAAATTAGGCAGCTTAATATAACAAAAAAAAAATACAGCTAATAACAACCATGATAATGATCATTTCAAAGGTTCGTCCCGCAACAGCAACGAAAATCCAAACCAAATTAATTATCTCTTCTACAACTCATCCCTTTTCTTCCTCCACTGTAGAAGCACAACCAAAGATGAAAATATGTTATTCATGTAGACATAAATTTCTAAGGTGAAAGAGTAATAAAAAAACAAAATATTACCTTATAAAATTTAATACACCCCTTCCAAATTTAGTTGGCCAACTATAGTTTGAAGAATATTTAGATCTTGTGACCCCTCTGAAAATTGTAATTGAACCATATTTTTATTAAATTTAATGAATAAAATAAGTAAAATGAAATTAAAATTTACAAGATTTGTATACTAACCTGATTCATTATCATCAAGGCCTTTAACTAATTCTTCAATTTCAATAGGTTTGTTTGAGCTTCTAAACCAATCTTGTAGACATATGAGAACTTCAGCTGTAATAGGGGTTAAAGAACTCCTAAATTTATCTAAAGTTCTTTTCAAATATTAAATGTAGATTCGTAGGCCATTGTAGATGCTTGGATAGCAAATACATCCATTTTTATAATTACCAAAGAAGGATACCTAACCTCATTTACCTTCCATGAGTTTAGAAGATCAAAATCAATTCTATTTTTTTTAAGTTTGTCCTCCAAGTACCTATCCAACTCTTCCAAAGCTGCAACTTCTTGTTATTTCTCCAAATCAACAAAAAAAATCATCAACATAAGTATCACTACCATCAAAGAAATCATCATTTTTATTCAACACAGTAGAAGAGAAATCATCTTCTTTTGATTCATCTCCATTTAAATTTATATAATCTTCCATCATCTCATTTAAAGCATTTATAACCTTTTTCACCAAATTTTTAGCCAATTACACTCCATAATGCTTAGTGTACTTAGCCTTGAGATATTTGAGCTTATATCTAGGATCCAACACTACTGTGACAAAAAGAATAATATTTGTTGACTGAAGAGAACCCCAATATTTTGTAATTAATTTTTGTAAAAAATTAAACTATAAATAATTAAATTGAATATTTAAAATTATTATAAATAGACATAAAAATGAGATTTATTATTCATTAAGTAGTATATAGATATTAATGGGTTTATGTATTTAGGGGTTTCGGGGTTTATAAGCTTACTAATTTAAGTAAGCAGACATTTAAAGGTCTATAGTCTTTATTTAAAAAATGAAATAACAAAAAATTTATTTTTATTATTTTTTATCATATTTTGAAGGTTATAACCATTGAAAATATAATAATTTTTAATTTTTTTTAAAAAGTGAATACAATATTTATTTATTATAATCATAATAATTAAAAATAAATTTTTTTTCAAAAGTAAATTTTTTTATCATATTTATCATTATATGAAGGTTTTATAGTTTAGGAGTATAGTGATTTATGTTTTTTGGTATTTAGTGGTTTATAGGTATTATTTAAATAATAAAATTACAAAAAAAATATTTGCAATTTTTTATCATTTTCATAGGTTATAACCTTTGAAAATATAATAATATTTAAAATTTTTTAAAATGTGAATACAATCTTTAGTTATATTAATATTAATAAAAATATATCATATAAATTCAATTTAAACAATTTTATTGATAGATATATTAATAATGATCAAAAATTAAATTAATAAACTTTTAATAATAAGATAGAGATTAATTAATAAACTATTGATAGATATTATAATTATCATATATTATATAGGTTATATAGGTTTAATGCTTTAAGTATTTAGGGGGTTTTGTGGTTTAGGAGTCTATAGATTTAAAAGTTTAAGTATTTAGTGATTTATAATTTTTATTTAAATAATAAAAATATAAAAAATGATTTTTGAATTTTTTTATCATTTTTGAAGGTTATAACCTTTGAAAATATAATAATTTTAATTTTTTTTTCAAAAGTAAAAATTATATTCAGTTATAATAATATTAATAATTATAAAACATTAAAATTCAATATAATTAATTTTATTGATAGATATTATAATAATGATCAAAAAATAAATTAATAAATTATTATTAATAAGATTGATAGTTATTAAAATATAATTTAAAAACCTATATACAATGATTCAAAATCAAAGTAAAATATATTATTAAATAATAATTTTTTGTTTTTAAATTTTTACTTCTTTTTATAAGCTTATATTTTTTTTTTGAATAAAAAATAAATTATTAAAATTATATTTGTCTCACTCATTATTTACTTTGTAATTAACTTTTCTATCAAAAATAAACTAATAAATAATTAAACTGAATATTTAAAATTATAGTGAATACAAATTCAAATGAGATTTGTGATTTATTATATATGGAATACAAGTTTATTGGTTTGATTATTTAGGAATTTTGTTGTTTAGGAGTTTAGAAATTTATGTTTTTAGGCATATTGTGGTTTATAGATTTTACTTAAATGATAAAAATAAGAAATTTTCTTTTTAGATTTTTTTTTCATTTTCAAAGGTTATAACCTTTGAAAATATTATAATTTTTAAAATTTTTTGAATTGTGTATACCATGTATAATAATATTAATATTACTGATTATATATCAAATAAATTCAATATAAACAATTTTAATGATAGATATTATAATAATGATCAAAAATTAAATTAATAAACTATTAATAAAAATATAAATATTAAATAAACTATATTTACATGACGCAAAAATATTCAAAATCAAATCAAAATATATTACAAATTAATAATTTAAAATTTTTAAATTTTTCCTTCTTTTTATAAGCTTATATTTTTTTTATTAAAAATCAATTATTTAAATAATGTTTGTCTCACTCGAAATTTATTTTGTAATTAATTTTTGTAAAAAATTAATCTATAAATAATTAAATTAAATATTTAAAATTATAATAAATAGTCTTAAAAATGAGATTTATTATTCATTAAGTAGTATATAGATATTAAAAGGTTTATGTATTGAGGGGTTTCGTAGTTTATGAGCTTACTGATTTAAGTAAGCAGGCATTTAATTGTCTATAGGCTTTATTTAAAAAATGAAATAACAAAAATTTATTTTTATCATTTTTTCTCATATTTTCAAGGTTATAACCTTTTAAAATATAATAATTTTTAAATTTTTTTCAAGAGTGAATACAATATTTATTTATAATAATCATAATAAATATATATAATATAAATTCGATATAAACAATTTTTTTGAGAGATATTCGAATAATTCTCAAAAAATAAATTTAAAATCTATAATGAATAAGATTCATATTACTTAAAATATAATATGAAAACCTAAAATGATTCATAGGCAAAGGAAAATGTATCACTAAATAATAATTATTTGTTTTAAAATTTTTTTTTAAATAGTTTATCTATATTTTATTGGTGAAAAATAATTTATATAAATTATATCTAACTAACTTATAATTTATTTTGTAATTAATATTTATATAAAAATAAACAAATAACTAATTAAAATGAATATTTTAAATTATAATGAAAACAAAAATATTTAGAATTATTATTTATTATTTAGGGAATGCTGGTTTAATTTAAATTAAATCTGTCTCACTGATAATTTAAATTGTAATTAATATTTCTATAAAAATAAACTTATAAATAATTAAAATAAAAATTAAAAATTATACAGAATACAAATTTAAATGATATTTATGATTTATTATTAATGTATACTAGTTTAATTGTTTAAGTATTTAAAGGTTTTTTCGTTTAGGAGTTTAGTGATTTATGTTTTTAGGCACTTAGTGGTTTATAGGTATTATTTAAATAATACAATAACAAAAAAAAATTTGTAATTTTTTCTCATTTTCATAGGTTATAACCTTTGAAAAAATAATAATATTTAAAATTTTTGAAATGTAAACACAATCTTTAGTTATATTAATATTAATAATTATATATCATATAAATTCAATATAAATAATTTTATTGATAGATATATTAATAATGATCAAAAATTAAATTAAAAAACTATTAATAATAATATACAAATTAATTAATAAACTATTGATAGATATTATAATTATCCTTTATTATATAGGTTATATAGGTTTAATGGTTTAAGTATTTAGGGGATTTTGGGGTTTAAAAGTCTATAGATTTAAATGTTTAGGTATTTAGTAAATTTTAATATTTATTTAAATAATAAAATGATAAAAAATTATTTTTTTCATTTTTTATCATTTTTGAAGGTTATAACCTTTGAAAATATAATAATTTTTAAATTTTTTTCAAAATAAAAAATAATATTTAGTTATAATAATCTTAATAATTATAAAACATTAAAATTCAAAATAAGTAATTTTATTAATAGATATTATGATAATGATCAAAATATAAATTAATAAACTATTATAAATAAGATTAATAGTAATTAAAATATAATTTAAAAACCTATTTACAATGATTCAAAATCAAAGTAAAATATATTACTAAATAATAATTTTTGTTATTTAATTTTTACTTCTTTTTATAAGCTTATATTTTTTTTTGAATAAAAAATAAATTATTAAATTTATATTTGTTTCACTCATTATTTATTTTGTAATTAACATTTATATAAAAAATAAACTAATAAATAATTAAAATGAATATTTAAAATTATAATGAATACAAATTAAGATGAGATTTATGATTTATTATATATGGTATACCGGTTATTGGTTTGATTATTTAGGAGTTTTTTTGTTTAAGAGTTTAGCAATTTATGTATTTAGGCATTTTGTTGTTTATAGGTTTTATTTAAATAAAAAAAATAAAAAAAATATTTTTTTAGATTTTTTCTGATTTTCAAAGGTTATAACCTTTGAAAATAAGATAATTTTTAAAATTTTTTGAAATGTGAATACCATGTATAATAATATTAATCTTACTGATTATATATCATATAAATTCAATATAAACAATTTTAATAATAGATATTATAATAATGATCAAAAATTAAATTAATAAACTATTAATAAAAATATAAATTTTAATTAAAATATATTTATATGACGCAAAATGATTCAAAATCAAATCAAAATATATTACTAATTAATAATTTTTAATTTTTTAAATTTTTCCTTATTTCTATAAGCTTATATTTTTTTTATTAAAATCAATTATTTAAATAATGTTTGTCTCGCTCGAAATTTATTTTGTAATTAATTTTTGTAAAAAATTAAACTATAAATAATTAAATTAAATATTTAAAATTATTATAAATAGACATAAAAATGAGATTTATTATTTAATAAGTAGTATATAGATATTAAAAGGTTTATGTATTTAGGGGTTTCGTAGTTTATGAGCTTACTGATTTAAGTAAGCGGCATTTAATGGTCTATAGGCTTTATTTAAAAAATGAAATAACAAAAATTTATTTTTATTATTTTTTCTCATATTTTCAAGGTTATAACCTTGAAAATATAATAATTTTTAAATTTTTTTCAAGAGTGAATACAATATTTATTTATAATAATCATAATAATTATATATAATATAAATTTGATATAAACAATTTTATTGAGAGATATTCTAATAATTCTCAAAAAATAAATTAAAATCTATAATGAATAAGATTCATATTACTTAAAATATAATATGAAACCAAAATGATTCAAAAGCAAATGAAAAATGTATTACTAAATAATAATTATTTGTTTTAAATTTTTTTTTTCTAAAAGTTTATCTATATTTTATTGATGAAATAATTTATATAAATTATATCTATCTAACTCATAATTTATTTTGTAATTAATATTTATATAAAAATAAAACAAATAACTAATTAAAACTGAATATTTTATTATAATGAAAACAATAATATTGAGAATTATTATTATTTTATTTAGTGTGATACTGCACTGGTTTAATTTACAGTAGATCGTCTCGTCTTCACTGATAATTTAATTTGTAAATACTATTTCTATAAAAATAAACTGATAAATAATTAAATTAAAAATTAAAAAAATTATTCGAATATAAATTTAAATGATTTTAATGATGTTTTAGTTAATGTAGACTAGTTTAATTATTTAAGTATTAGAGGTTTTTGTTTGTTTAGAATTTTAGGTGATTGATGGTTTATAA